>BJBW01009281.1:3299-20967 GCA_004320125.1 Scolopax mira
GGGAACTGGATTCCAGCTCTGGAGACAGGAACACACTGATCGGGATCAAAGGCAGATGAACAGACAAGGTTCTCTTCGGACTTTGGCCATCGCAGGAAGATAAGTTGACCCTTTGATCCCTCAGCTTTGTGCAGATGGGATGGAATACCCCAGTTGGTCAGGTTTGGGTCACCTGTCCTGTCCACTACTCCCCACAGGTGGGACCCCTCTATGTTTTTCTGTTTCCCACCCTCTAAGGTGCAAATAATGAAAATTGTCTGACCTTGGTTGTTATAGCAATAAGTATAAGCAAGGGCCTCTCTGCACACCATTCCTTGGCACTTAGCACAAACATTGGCCTTATCATCCTGAGAACGAGCAGATTNNCTTATCATCCTGAGAACGAGCAGATTGCTCCATAATATGCTGTTAATTTCAGAGAGTTAGAGGAGGCCTAACTAAAATGTAAAATTACAGAACACAAAATTGGTTTGGTTTTACTTCAAACGGGGACAGGGGAAAAAAAAAAAGTCGGAGGAAAGAGGGATGGTGAGATAGCTGGTTTAAAGAAGTTGTCATTTAGATAGTGAACTTGCCTCTCATTGAACAGGATACAATAAGTCGTGTTCTTGTTAATGTCATTCTGAGAATGCTGTGTTCACCTTCTGATCCATTTTATCAGACCCTCTATCGCAGAAATCCAGTCTCATAAATTATAGCTGGTGTTTACATCTTGTTTCCTGAAAAAGTACTGGACCAGAATGCAGCCTCCATGTGCTTCTGCACAGTGCAATCATTATGAATGTTGAGTTCTGTTCATCACACAGAAATCCTTCTTCATTTATGCATAGATAAACCTCAGTCTTGCTGTTGATTTCCTTGATTTCTTCTTGGCATCTATCATAAAAATAGCTTGTACTGGGGTTAAAAGGCTGAACTTTTAAGAAGACTGGGATGAGGCCTCAGTTAATGAGTTACAGCTAATCAGAGCTCTTCTGGTCCTATCCATGAGGGTCACACCAACTCTACTCCTTCATGTCATTGCCAGGGAATATGATCTTGCCATTTGATCTCTCTCATTGGTCCACCTGTCTGTTCTCTGAGCAGCCTACATGTTGCACGGGTACCCCACCGATCTGTGCAATAGCTGTGATACTTGCTCTTTCTGCCAAACAGAAACTGTTCTGCTCAGCTGAAATCTAACCAAACAAATGTGCTGGCTACATACACATTACAATGGGAATTTCGGATCAGAGTTGAAATGCAGTGCTCTAGTGATGAGTGACAGAAAATCTCAAAATAGCTGGCAATACTTAGACAGATGTAGCTGTAACTAGATTACTTTTCTCCTATTAATTAAAAGTTTTGTTCTTTTTCCTGGGTGTTTTTTGTGGACTGCTGATAACCACAGCAAACATTATTGCAGTGGAAATTCTAATAAAGGAGGTGACTATTCTCTTTTTGTTTGATTTACGGAATGTCATTCAAAAAGTTAAGTTGTTTGAAGAACTGAAGACAGCCTCCTTTTTTTTTTTTATTCTGACTAAATATAAGGAGTAGGAGCTCTTCATTTCACAGATACTCTCTAATAATTTCCAGAAATCCATTATTCATTAAATGTTACACCTAATTTTAGGTCTCTCATTTTGCAATGTTATCCTTCACCCTCAAAAATGTAGTATCACTTACATAAAGGTTGTTTTAGAGGCTTCTATTGTACAGCGTCACATTAGCAATCCAAACCATTTCTTCTCTGTGAACAGATTTTCAGCCACAACAGTTACTATTATCAAACTGCAGAAGTTACAGCACTTCATTTGCCTTTTAACAGTCCTGGTAAAGTACTGCTTCATTTGCAAATGCTTCCCATCATGAAAATGGAATATGTCAACACTAAATTGTCTTGACTTAGCTGGCTTGGGTACACTTGTGGCAACATCTATCTATCATCTCAGATCATAGTGCTCACCTAAGGCAGTAAGTAGTGCAGGGGCAAGGCCATACTAACGCTGTACTATTATGGCTGCATTCCTCTGGGGACTCACACTAGTTAGTCTTAAGTTAGGGTTCACACAGCTTTAGGAATCAGTCATTTGTCTGGGGAAGAGACAAGCTTCAGAGTCTATGATACTCATTGTTACAATGTGATTATAATCTCAGGGTTCAGGGCAAACTCAGTTCCAAATAATCATATCATTCTGTCATTCTGTGATTCTATAATGGCATTATACCCGTGGGTCTTACAGTTTCTTTTGTAAATCATTGAGAATATGTGAAAACATTTGCAACCTTTATTATATAAGTTTCTGTAAAGTCTAATGGAGGCTTACTCAGCACTTCTTAGACCACATCTGGATGCCACATGGAGTGTTGGGCTTCCCAGTACATGGACTCTCATAAAGTAGCATGAGTTCAGCAGAAGGTCACAAGGCTGGAGCACTTGCCTTGTGAGGAGAAGATGTGGAAAGGGGACTCCTTTGATCTGGAGGAGAGATGGCTTTGGAGGCACCTCACAACATTCTGCCAGTAACTGGGGGGAAGGTATCAAGAAGACAGAGACAGACTCTTAAAAGCAGTGTTTGGCAGGAGGACAAGAGACAAGGAACAAAAACTGAAACAAGAGAGGTTCTGACTCAATGTAAGGTACTTTTTTTTTTTTCCATGAGGACAGTTAGGTGCTGGAACAGGCTGCTTAGAAAGCTTGTGCTATCTCAGCCTTGGAGCTTGTCAAGAACCAATTGGATAAATCCTTGAGCAATATAGTCTGAGCTCACAGGTGACCCTGCTTTGAGCAGAAGATTGGATTATAGGCCTCCTGAGGCATCTTCCAATCCAAGTTATTCTATGATCTTGTTTGTTCACATCTGTTGAAATTAATTCCTACATGTATCAGGACAGTTTTGCAGTGAAGTAGTCTTTAGTTTGGTCCACCTCTAAAAAGCAATGCCACTGCCCAATAACCTTGGTAGCCCAAGGTTTGTTTGCCGGGGTGGAAGATTCCAAGGAGATTATGCATCATATTCTCATCACTAAATGTATCATGGCATTAGATGGTTTGTTGGAAAGTCATCTTGGGGACTCCTCTAACACACAGCACTGTAACGTTGGAGCTGCTTCTATGAAAGGAGAAAAGCACAGCAACAGTGACCTGGTTTTTATCCATTTTTGCTTGTCTGGTGTGATTAGGTAGCTCCCAACATAAAGTAGTTGTTCAAGCAATTTACTCCCAGATGGTACATATCTTCCCTTTTTTGGTGTCTATTTTTAATGTAAGCTTCTTGCAGTAGGAGCTATTTGTTATATCTGTGTTTGTATTTTGTTTAGAAAAAAGCAAATTCAAATTGAGTAGGTCTTAGGTATCATAATAAGCCCAACTAACGATATTCAAAGTCAGGAGGATACACAACACACCCATGTGTTAGTGATAACTGGATGCTGTTGCAATTCCCTTAGTGCACGAAGGAGAAAGAGATCAAGGTAAGCAAGATCTGCCTGGAGGACAGAGCACTTCATATATAAGAAGCCAATGACCTCAGCTAGCTGATTCAAACCTGTGGTTTTTTGCAATACATACCACTATGGCAAGAGGGGAATTTCACCTTTGAGCTATCATCTGGGGAGAGGATCAAATGGTAGGTAGAAAGTGAGAAGGAAGCTTGAGGGAGAAATAATTGTAGCGTTCTAATTTCTATATTCTAAATGACTATCCATGTTTGAAACAGAAAATGGTGATGGTTGTTATTCAAATAAGAGTATGAATGTGGAATAGAATGTGTGTAATGGGTCAATAATAATAATGCCATGGTATAATCTGTGTGTGTGTGTTTTCTGAGAAACATCAACTGAGAAGAATCAAGAGTTGATACATGAGTGAAATTACTATATATGTGTATGTGTTTGTAAATAACATTTAAAAAGTGGAAAAGTGTCTAGTATACTCTTCTGGATAAGGGAACCCATGATAGTGCACTGACAGCTTTCATTCTAGCATTTTCTAATTTCTGGATACCTGAAATCTTAACCTGAATATTCTTTTGCTGTAGGCTTTTTTATATTACACACAGACGTGTGCATGCATATGGGCATACCTAAACCCACAGTTGCAACCTATATTTGAAAACTGTATTTTGCATATATTAAATTCAGACACATCTAAACACATAAAATAAAAAAGTTATTTCTCCTCCAAAATGCCTTTGGTCTTACAGATACAGTTGTAAAAACAGATTTAAAAATTCAGAAGTGTAGATTAGTACAGTATGTAGTATTTAATCTTTATGTACTTTTTAAGAAAAAGTGATCACATTTCATTTTTATTAAAAAATGCTTCTATCCAGTGGGGGCAATTTTACACTAGACTGAAAGATTGCTTGGTAAGCATGAGACAAATTCCAAGTATTAACTGTTACGTCTGATGCTGAATTTGATGCAGGATTGGAAACTGCAGACTGAACAGGTTATAGGAAAAGTTTTCTTATATTTCAAGGTTCAGAATCCCATAAATCTCTTATCAGGCTTCCTAAATTAATAATTACATGAAATGGTTTCACCTGCTCTTGTATTAAAATAGCTTCTCTTCCAATTTCTATCAGTTTTCTTGCAACCATGAAGCCAATTTAATTTTTTTTTTTTTTTGCAATTCAATTTTGCAAATCAATAGCCCTCCTGATCTTAATCTCATCATGCAAATGAACAGAAACACCTGTACCTGCAGACAGTGAGCATGACTTTAACCTATTTACAGGTAAATCATTGGATTTTCTGGCTTGTTCTATCAATTCTCAACCAATACCAACAATGATTTGAAACTTTTTTTTTTTAGAGATTGTTATCATGTGTAAGATCACAGCCACTAACTATCATGCAAAGCCAGAAGAAATGTGGCTACTGATATCAATTGCTTGAATCCTTAGTGCAAGATTGGATCAAGCCTTCTGTTGATTTAGGTGGTGGTGAGAACTATGTGGGGTTTTTTTGCTTCCTTACATCTGAGTTAGTAAAAACTTGTACCCATCTGAGAGCATTGCGTCCTTCGGGTAATGTTTTTCTGTAATGGATACAATGGGAGTTTTGCCACTGACTTCATAATTTTTCACCCAGTTATTTCTAGAACTAGATCCAGATATATCCATGGAGGATCTGGGAAACTTGCCTAGTGACTCAAGCTGGATCTATTCTCCCCGTGGCTCCTGGGAATATTTGTCCTGCCTGAAAACACTGTATTCCCTAAATGGCACTGGAAAATGTCAGTTAAGGCAGTGTACATAAAAAGCCTTGATCAAGAACATGGACTTAGAGCTGGATCTTATATGTCCTGTTAGCAATGCTCTAGGTTGCTTGTTTTATATCTTGTTCCCAGTCTTACATCTTGAATTTGTATTTGAGTCATGAAACACTGACTGTTGGTAGGCAGTATCCAGCTTCAACAAAAAGGACAGCAAATGCTCCTTTGTGCAGATTACATGCAGCCCTGAGGAGACAGCAGTTGGTTGTATGTGGGCTTTAGACACCATGGGGCTAAGTTCTGCTGCCCTAGGGACACACCGTGGGGTGAGTGGTCTACCCAGGGTCACGGGTTCCCTGGTACCAGCAGCAGCAGCAGGGAGTGAAGCTGCCAAGAGAAAATATGAATTGTATTCTGGATCACTGTCCTTAGCCAACGTTTATAGTTTCTTAAGATGTCCTATGGAATGAGGGCTATAAAAAAAAGTGATGTTAGGGGGAAAGGGAGAAAGAAATGCGTCCAACAGAAAAGATGAAATGAAGAATATGACTGTGTAACTGGCACAGGCACGTGAAACAGAGGACTAGGGCAATTGTAGTGCAGTCCAAATTGCTTTACGCACTGTCAGCCCTCATCTGGACTATCAGCATCATTCACTCTTCAGAAGAAAACTGGGATAAGCAGGAGGTTTCATCATGTGAACAGACTTAAAATGAACTTTGCAGTACTTTCTCAGTGCACCCGCTCATCTATTAAAAATATTTTGCAAAGACTTCAAGTCCTGGAAGAACTCCAAGTCACTTTGATGTGAGTTTTGGGAAAGTTCTAATAATAAAAATATATTGATCATATAAGTAAAATCATTCTTTAGATCTGAAGTTTGAACCTTTGTCCCTTTTCTGCTGTTTTGAAATCCAGAGACTGTTATAAATGTATTAAAATGTTCAATGCAGTGGAGAATATTTTAGTATCCTGAAATCTCACTTGGGAGTGTAGTTTCAGGCTTTCATTTTATTGATATTTTGCCAGAAATTATTTCATAAAGACTTTTAAAGGTTTGGAATATCCAGCTTTATATATGAATGTGAAAGAGATGTATATTTGAAAGTCCTGGAAATTATATGAATTTGACTGTTAGTCAAATTTAGAAAAAAACTTAAGGCAGGTCAAGACTGATTCTACTCTTTCAAATCTATTCTTTAAAAATTGCTATTTTGGCATTATGGGATTTTTATCCAAAACTGCATTATACTTTATTGGCTACAAATGATAAAGTGTGTTTATGTTAGAATAGGACATTGAGTCAGTCACAGTGAACTGTTACAAAAGAAATGAGTACATTAAGGACAACTTAAATGCAGGTTATTGCCTTACAGTGTTTTTCCATCTATGCCTTTTTATCTAAAAATAACTAAGGAGCTCAGTCACTGTAAGTCTAGGAATGCCTTTTGAATTTTAAACAACAAACAAATGAAAATAGCTGATTCAGTTGTAAATTTTTATTCTTTCTCCATGCTGACTATTTCTAAATTGGCAGTTTGAAGGGTCTGCAAAATGCCAGGCCTGTCCAGCGTCCTGAGCAACGTCAGTCTGGATGCAAATGGAATGGAAATGTTTAATGGAAATTGCATTTTTGGTATCACTTCCTGATTCCTAACAAATATTTTCAGTAAAAGCTGTCCTTTAATACCAGGGCTGCTTCTTTTTTGATGTGTTCTCTGCCTTCATCAGCAATTAGATGGTAGTTGTCCAGGCTAAAGTTGTTCTTCCTCAAATACTTCCCTTGAGTGCAGTTTGTGCAGAGCAGCTGTGGAGGCGCCTGTTGAGTTCCCGAGGATATTACTCCATGAAAGATGTTCCATCCATGGAAACTCCCACTTTGGGAAGACAAAACAGACATCAACTACCAGTTAAGTAGGATTTCCTAGTGATGTATGGCATCACAGTGACACAGAGCAACCGGAACAAGCTGCTCTGTCTTACCAAATGTAAAATAACAGGCTCTATTCACTTTACACCAGCAACATCCAGTAATTCCACTTTTATGGGGGGCTATATTACTGGGGTCACACTGAAACAAAAGTAACAGCCATTGTGCTTTTAGTGTCCGTGCAAAGACTAGATTTGAACAGAGAGACTACAGCCAGAAGAGATTGCTGTCTATTAATAAGCAATGTTGTGTTTGTTTTAACTCTAGAAAATTTGGGAAGGGCTTAATTATGTGTTATATAAAATGAGGCCTATTCTTCACATTTGGCCAGTACAAAATGGACATTGATTGTGACCATTTAGAGCTGTTACCATTTTATGCACACAGGTCACCTTGGGAAATGCTGAGGTGGAAAGGGTAATGTGAGTAAAGTAAAATACATATGAGCTAGGGAGAAGGGAAGGTCCTATAATAAAGGAAACATCTTCATATTAACAATATATGTATTTGAGGTTCAGTTTTGCCCTTCTTTCCCAGGAAAGCATGGATTCAATCCCATTTTTGCAAGCAAGAAGAATAGAATACCTCCCCTCATATTGTTTACTAAATTTTGTTGGACACTTAACCCATGATTTTAGCAGCTCATCTCTGGTCATTTCCCAGTGCCCTTTATATTCTTCTATTCAAAGGACAAGGATATTCAGGAAAAAATAGAAATCTAATATTTTTCTGCTAGAGGTCTGCAGTGTTTAATCACATTAGGAAATCCATTAAAATTCATGACCATCTTAGCAGATGCATAGATAACAGCTGCTGTCCCCCACACTTCTCGGATCTGTGTGAGAAAAATATGTCTATTTAGTAGCAAGTAATAGTTATTATGCTGACATTTTTTCTATTTGGAGTTATGTTCTGTTTCTACCAAAATCCTTGCTAGGCTGCAGAATTAGAAACTCTATTTCCTACTTGTATGTAAACATTAATTTTCTATGTTTATATTTAACAGGAGATGTTAATTTGAATAATAGAATTGTAGGAATACTTGAGAAAATTGTGCTCTTTTTCAATTTTTCTGTTACTTATTTTCATGTGTGAAAAATAGTTGCGGCTTCAGATTATATATATAAATCAGACTAAATATTCCTGTATTTGTAATTCTAGAGAACAAAGCAGAATCACTAGTTTGTCTGTAATGAACAAGCCTGCATGGGGTTAGAAGGAAACAGTTTTCAATACCGAAAGCCCCCACCTTTTAAAGGAAAAAACAAAAGAGGTATGTGTTAGTATACCTTGTTAGTATAATTAGTAATTATACTTTACAAATATTTTAAACTCTGATTAGAGTATTTAATTTGCAGTCAAATATTATTTTTTCCCTTTCCTCTGAATATCAGCCAGCAGAGATGATGCTACACTTTGGAAAGAATAGAGGTCTAAATATTATTCAGACAAGAACACAAGCACTACATGAATAAGCAGGTGTAAGTTATAGAGAATCATCATCAAGTGATGTCTATGGCGAGTTGTCCCAAGATTAGTAGGTAAGTTAGATGCTCTCATCTCCATGGCTTGTGGGGGGTCCATGCTAGAGCAGCCTAGGCTCAGCCTGATGCATACCTGAGTAGATAGAGCAGAGCAAAGTTGGGTAGCAACATACTGTTCTCCTCTTGGTCAAAACTATCCATTTAAGTGTCCAAAGACATGTATCTTGCATGTTATTGAATACAGAAAAACAGAAGCTTCTTGCAACATTGTATTAAAGCAGTGTCTCAAAATTTTTTCCTCTTTTGGTCTGCTAGTTATGCTGTAGAAGAAGTGTCTACCATGTTGGAAGGGATGCAGTCCAGTCCTCCCAGCTCAGCTCTGCAGGGTGTGTAATAACTGCAACTGCATCCCTTCCTTCAGCAGAGTTTCAGAAGTTCCTTCCTTTGCTGGACCTTTTTGGATACTGATTCCAAGAGTTCACAAAAGGGAAGTCTTTTATTTCTTTATTCTTCTCATGATCTGAACTGGCTTCCAAATTATTCAGAAATATCTTTTTAGTCCCCTGCTTAAGAAAAAAACTGTATGTCTGTTTGGCCTCTTGCACTGGCAGACTGCCCTTTAATCCAAAAAAATGTAGGACAGTCTACTACAACTGAAACACTTTTTCAGTTTTATCTGGTTTTGTCCAAGTTGCTTGTGTCCTTCTGGACACTAGCAGAAGAAGGCAAGGGAGGACAACAGCTTAGAGTTAGAGCTTTAGTACAAAGCATGAGGTAAAGCTGGGTGCTTCTGGTCCCTATCCAGAAGATGAGAATCCATACTCAGATGGGAAGTCCAGAAAGTAGAGCCAGAAAGGAGCATTTGTCTTCAAATATCAGAAAGAGGCTGCAGACAAGAACTGCTATCAGAGGAGCAATTTAATATTAAAGGAAAGTTTGTAAGACCAGGTACTCCAGCACATAAAACCAATCAATACCAGAATGAAAAGCTGCAGGTTATTTTAACTTTCCTGTCTTGTTTTTGTACGTACTTGTTTTGGTTTACCTTCACAAAACAAAATTAGATTTCAATAACAGCAGCTACAGTAGCAGTCCCTGCAACTTTTCCTTTTTGGCCCTCAAATAGGGCAGCCACTGTCCTCTAAAAGGCAACTGAAAAGAAAGCATATAATTAATGCTTAATACTTGCAGTTGCTCAGTTGCTAGTGCTTTCATTTCCCTTCCCCCCCCCACCCCCGGCCTTCTCTGCATATGCCTTTGATAAAGAGAACAAAAGATTTTTAATGGCAGTTGACAGTAATCAGGCTCCCATACCAGAACTGACAGATTAGATGTAACTATTGAATTTCATATTGTGACAGAGCTGTGTTAACACTTTTAATTCTCAAAAACATCTGTGCACTGCATCAAAATGAATCCAACAGCTCTTAGAGACAAATATATTTCCTTCTGGTATTGAAGGGCATTTTTGTCTGTGGACAACAGTAGTATTCTGACTGTATCTCTCTTGCTGTCACTGAACTTAATTTTTAAGTGGTTGGCCACCTAATAGACTCTGCAATCTTGTGCTCCTATGCTCCCCACTCCCTACACAACAGTAGTTCTGTTACAGCCAGGATGCCTAAACATGTAAGGGAGGCAAGGAAAAGTGATGTCTTTTACCAAAAGACTGGATGCATCTGAAGTAGCTGAGAATGCCACAACTCTAAGAGAATTTCAACCAAGAGTTAACATTTAAGGAAAATGGGACACCCATGACTTTAGAGTGATGCCCTCCTACACTTTTAACCTACAGAGAGGAGAACTTCATCCTGGAGCTACACACTGAAGTTCTCTTCATGGTATGGAGAAAAAGCCTAGGTAGGTGTCCCACATCCGAAGAGCATGTTCAACCCCATGGAGTATTGTAACTTCAACTTTGTTGACTTGTCAGTTGTGTTTGAGAATATTCACCAAGTCATCCCATTATACTATTAATGGGAAGAAATGAGTGGTCTCTGAGTCCCAAAATAGTGGGAGTTTCTCAGACTTATCAAAATGAAGACACATCTCAGCCTGCCCAGAAACAGGTGTTAAAGTATCCAGGAAATATTATTGTAGAAAACCTTGTGCTTATAATCTTGTGCTGACGATGGCAAATTTGCAGCAACATTAAGAAAAGAAGTCATCACTCATCCTCCTGATCTTGAACCTTAACCATAAAGCCGTTTTGCTGTTTATAAACATCTCTTTGCAAAATATTGAAATAAATAGAGAACAGTATTGTTCAAAGATTAATTTGCTGCTGAGATTGTTTATGCAAACTATATCTTCTATTGAGTCCTTTAATGTTTTAGTGAGTCATATTGCAATTACATTTTTCCCTTTAGTTAGATGACAGTAATTAGCTATGCTACAGGAAATTGCCTAAATGGAAAATTTTATGTAGGGTTCCTAAAAATTTATAGAATATATCATGGAAATGGTTTTCCTATGCGTCAGAGAGATATAAGTCCTCATCCCAGTTTTACACTATTTTAAATCTATTGACTTAGGAGAGTTATGCATGATTTACCCAAAAATGACTTTTATCTCCAAATGAGAACAGAATCGGGTTCCTGATTCTGTATAAGAATCAGTAATGAGGCACCACGTTGCTTTCTTTGCTCTCTCTATTAACACAGTCACTTGTGATTCAGTGGAAGAAAAGCATTAGCAAACAAAGTTTGCTAGACTCTGACATAGATGTAGACTCACCATCTCTACTTGGGAACCTGGGATCTCAGTTGTTTAGTCCGTTGAGGATTATCTTGTGTTGTCATAGGCTTTAGGTATAGCTGTTGAAGTATTTTGCTTACATCTTCATTTCTATTTTTGAACCTTAAAGGGGTAAGTGAAAGCGCACACATGGTTAAGTACTGATAGAGCTGGACAATTTATCCTATTTTTGTAAACGCAAATGTTTACAAAAATCTTCAATAATATAACTTATTGTCATCTGATTTTTCAAATAAGGTCTTTTCACTAGATTTGTGAATTCTACCTGTGTGAACTCTGGGCTGTTGTTATACTGTTTTTAATGCAGCTCAAAAGCAGTCTCAATAGATCCAGATTTAAATACTTTTCAGTCAGAAAGTGACTGATGGATTTATATTGAAATCCACAAAACATTGAAACTGTGGTCAAAAAATCAGGGCCACAGGTTTGGTGAGTCAATGTTTTATTTTTTTAAATGGAAACGGCTGAATTTCTCTTCTATGCAAAAGAAGCCCATTAGGTATGGTGACCAATGCTTTTATAGCACAAACACTAATGTGACTAGAATAATTGGTGGATGCAGAAAGGGTGAAACACTCAGCCTAAAAGCTAATTAAAACTTATGCAAAGAGAGTTGAAAATGGGAAGATGGCTGCAGGAAGTATAAAGTAATGACTTGAGCATCAGATGAAAAGCAAAAGTCATTTCCTGTTTTCATTAATAAGGCCATGGACTCTGGGGAGATCAGTGCAGAGAGAGCTGAAATACACTCATATATGATCTGTTTACCTTTTATCTATGTACTATTTCTCCTTCCTAATATCTGTCTACGCTTCATAACTGCAAGGGAGAAATTCCCTTTGTTTTCTTTCTAACCATTTTTTTAGAATGTGCCGTGGAAACCACATTCTGCATCTCATTGGAGTATTACCTTAGAGATGCTATTGCTGCTTTTCTGGCCTTATGCTTGTATATGTTTAATATCTATGTTTTAAAGTTACTGGTTTTTTTTATTTTATCTTAGGTCAAAATCCTTACATTCTCTTAAAAAACTTGTTAGAGTTTGAAGAACATGGACATGCTGGTAGCAATTGCATTTCAGCAGCAGAAACTTTCAATTTTCTGAATGCTACAAAGGTCCCAAATGGTCAGTGTAGTGATATTCCACTGTTTATCATAATTTTTAGACACTTCCTAGGTTTTCATTTTATTAAAGCTAAGTACTGTTGTTCTTATTTTAATAAAGACATTCTAATGCTGTTTATATTCTAATGTAAAATCTAAATTTGCCTCTACTAAAGTAGAAGATATTTTCTGTATGACGTATCCGTGTCCCACAAGGATAGTGGTCCTGTTTTCTGAGGAAGAAATGACAACAGGCAGATTATAGAGTGCAATATTTTAGGATTTTCAGCATTATGTTGCACATATCACTGAAAATAATGCAATCAATAGTTACCATTTTTATGATGTGCTTTGAGCCTTGTTCAGTATGTCTAACTTTACTAATTACATTCCTTCTGCAATACTTGTTATCTAAATGTTTTTCTGTGTTCACTACAAGGCCATGGATTTTGATAAAGCTATTTCTAGTGTGAGAGCACAATTTCTAATTGGTCTTCAGCACTGTGGTTTTTTACAGTGTCTTTCTGCAGGTTACCGTAGAATTCACTAAAATGTTGATGTTTCTTGTTCTGGAACAATTAATCTTGTTCAGTGAGAAAGCTCTAAATTCTACCTGGAGAGATGCATGAGAAATAGCCAGACATTCTTCATAAATACATATGCCAGATTCTATATGCAAGGAGACACTCAGTCTATCTAGCATTTTGGTCATTTCTTACTGGCCCCCATAAATACATATATTTAAAGAGACTCCCTTTGTCTGTGCTCCTTAAGATGATTTTCTGGGTTACTTTTGTGTACACATAATGTTATCTGTGGATCTGACTATATTATTTTAATTAATTTTGAGGGAATAACACTATCAAACTTCATGCATTTAAAAGCAGAGAGTCTAAAAGGAGAAAAGCAGTATTTTTTTAATGATGAAATTATGTTATTTGTAGACTCCTCATGAAAGAGCACATAGAGTTCTAAATGTCTTGTTTGCTGGCTGCAAAGCATCCATCTATTTTTATGCTGTGCAGTCCAAGTATGATACTGCATCTTGGCAAGAGATTAAATGATTTATGAGAAGAAAATGATTCAATGAAAGGAGACCTATAAACATAACCCCACTGCTGGAAACAATAGTGATACTGATCACTGAATTGTAGCAAGAATTGTGAGTACACTAAAAAGATAGTGTTTCTTTCTCTTGGGAGAATAGATTTCTTAAAACACCAGTGAGTATTCCAACAGTGGATAGCAGGTGTAGAATTGCCTTATTTAAATCTTAGCCAGGCCTGAGTGTTACCCATCTCATATCACATATTGTTGTAATAGTAGGAGGGAGATATTATGTGAGAGAAAGAAAAAGCTTTTTTTTTGTAGAAAGTCGCATCTGTTTGAACAAATCATGATTTCGGAATACTATAATTAACACTGATGGAAAGATACTGATGTGCCAAATTAAGCAGGGTCGGTAGCAGTGCCAGTGATTGTAACTATGGGATATTTTCAAGTTTAAGATCCAAACTTTGTTTTCCATAATTTTGCTAGATTTCAAGTTCTGTGCTGAAAATTTTCCTCCTAGCTGCCTGATTCACAAAGGATTTTCCTTTTCCCCACTCCAACCTCTTTTCTTTGAAGTTTCAGCTGTTTCTGAGAACGAGACAAAAGGAAAAGATGTTGTTCTGCTAGGTTAAAAAGATTTTTGGGAAACTTTTCTTCTGACCAGGCCTTGCATCCCTGTTTTAAGGAGGGCTTGGAATCAGACAGGAAGCAGTATTTGCGGCCAGAATGGCCTCATGCAGTGCAGTCCCACTGCAGATTGGTTTTATTTGTGAATAATGCTTGGCAGAAACCTGCAGAGCCAAAAGATGTCAGTAGAACAGTCTACATGAATCCTGTTTGATCAGAGGCCATAAGCACATAAATTACCTGTAAGTTTCTCTTGTTCCTAAATTTCTGCTGCTGCATGTGTTCTGCCTGAGAGAACTGGAACCCCCACATCCTACAGATGTGGTGAGACCTAATTCCTATGGAAAATGTGGGGTTATATGGTCCAGTCTCTGCCTTCAAACATTTTTACACATTTTTACAGACAACCTGTGGCAGAAATACCCACAGAAACCTGGTCCTCCTTGCTGTGCTCCAGAACTGGTTACCCACCAGGAAAGCTCTCTAAAAAATTGATGTAATGTTGCATTACTGCTCCGTGCCCCATCAGTAATGACAAGCAGTGTGGGGAAGAGGAGATGACTTAGCTCTATTCCCTTCCCTTCCTGTCCCACTGCTCAGTCCCTGTGGCCCTGGTGCTGGGAGTGTAGAGGAGAGGAAGACAAGAGCAGTCAAGTGGGTAAAGAGAGGCAGCATTTTTAGTCCAGGGAGGTACGAATGTGATGGACCAGGCAGGAAGACAGAAAAGGAGAAGGCAGAAGCAGTGGTGCTGCCTGTCAAAAGAAAAATGGCTGGGAGTCCCAGAGCTACAGTATTGTGTTTCCTCTTGATCACATTTCTTGTGAAAGGCTGGTGAAAGAGCAAGAGGCTCCAGCACATATCTCAACTGTGCCCTATTTTCTTTCACTAGAAGAGGCAGAACAGAGCCATAGAGCTTTTGGCAAATGATTTAGTCATGTCTGAATTCAGGGCAGTGCGTGCTTTTCATGTCTGAGAGTGAGGAGCCAGTTGGGGATACTTCCAGGAGCTAGTTTCTCCTCTCATGGAAAGCAGCAGCATGGGAGAGTTATCCTAGGACCAGGAGCCCAAGCAGGTGAAGGAGGTGCAGTGGGAGGCAGAAGAATAGCAAGAAGTGTAGCAGGAGCTGTACCCACTGAACTTCTCTGCCATAGCTAAAGGGCATGTGATAGGGCAGATATACAAAGGGACTGAAATCAAAACAACTTGAATTCTGCTGGTCAAACTATTAATTATTTAACTTCCTTGGTGCTTGATAGTGAAACTATTACTCTCTTGACATGATGCCTTACATACAAACAAATATCTAGGGAGTGAAATCTCAGATTCACTGATATCAATATAAATTTTGGCACTGACCCCATTTGGATTAAGATTTTAGCCATAACATATAACGAATGGAGAAACATAACCACAGAGAATTGTGACTTATCTAACTAGTATTTGAGACTTAAGAATGATCTGAAGGACTGAAGCAATAGAAAAGCTGGGATAGAAATAATAAAAAAATTAAATATGGAACAAGATGTATCTGAAACAGGATGATGATTTAATGATAGAACTGTTGAGGTTATAGACTGGGTACAAGATTCCTGTGCATTGTGGTCACCTAGCCCAGATGTCTGAAGGGCAGCCAGGTAGATTGTCTTCTATTAAGGAACTCCACGCACCGATTGAGCCTATGATCAAGAATCAGTGTATGGCATATGGGGTCATGAATGTGAGAGGCTGTAGTGGTGGAATGAAACTGTTGTAGTGTCATCCACTGGAATACACAGAGACGTCAATCACAGGAAGGGACATTTCCCAGACGTCATCTTGTGCTGGGGTTGGTTCCTGCTATGCTACCCTGCACATGGCCCACCATGTGCACACCAGTATAAATGAGCGTGCTTGTTGTGTATTGGATGTATGTCATATCTCATACACTTAAAAAAACCCAAAACTCGAAGAGCTCGGTATCTTCCTTGGCCTGTTTCAACTGTTAGGTTTCCAACATCCTTTTTTCACAGACCTCTGGCTCTCTGATGCAACTCTCCATGCTAAGGAAATGAGGGACCTTCAGCATCCCAAAGCATTCCAGCGTTGACTCCTCTGGAGTTTACCTCTTGCTTTGAAACAGTTCATTAAAGTCTTAGCCAAGATAAAAGTCCATATGTGAACATCTCTGAAGAACTTCTGTTTCATACAATTATGTTTGAGTCTATGTGAACTTTAAGAAAGAATCAGGTTAATCAAAACACCAGTCCCTCCCAGTGGGGGCATTTGCTGAAAAAGTTGGTTTATTTTGTTTTCTTTTATTTCATGACATAAAAATAGAAAAATCTGGGAGCTGCTCCAAATCAGAAGATTGCAAAGATAGAGATTAAACTGAAATTTTCTGAGGAAAAGAAAAAAAAAAAAGGAATTAGCATAGGGAATTTGGGATCACTCCTGTTCAACATTTAAATATTTCAAAAATGGGTTTATACACAGCGAAGGACAGCAATTATTTGTGTTAATGAAAAAGACATAATGCCAGAAGTAATATACTATTTGGTTTTCTGGTGGTTCATCTTAAATTGGAAATAAGTGATAAAAATTTCCACCATGCTAAAATAAACAATAAAAACAGTGGTTTAGATTATAAATGCTAAGGAATCCGATAGTAGAATGCTGAATACTTATTGCTACTGATGCTGATGGCTGAATGCTTATTTTTATTTCTATTTGCCAGAATAGAAAAAGACAACTGTCTTCAAAGAATGCATCTTCTCCTGTGATTTATACCTCCAGGGATTGAAACTGCATGGAACCATGGTCCCCAGGTGGACAGACTGATCTCCTCTAGAGGCATGTGATTGACTTTCTACCCTTTTCACAGCATTACCTCTGTAAGATAAGACTTGTGCCTTAATCTTTTTACTTAATTAGATCTTCCCCAAAATGTGCGTGTGCTATAAACAAGCAAAGACATTCCACGCAGGATGTAGGAATTGAAATGAATTCGCATCTTTATGCTTGTCAACACTGAGTTGAGAATCACGACTCGGATAACTCACATATTTGTTTTGTGGTGTTTTATTTGTATTCACTTACCTTCTGAAGGAGAGGTTGGTCATCAGGAATGGAAGTCTCCCTGTTTGAAAATTTTAACAGAAGAGGAGAAGATAAGGGGCAATCAGAGTTCTAAAATTGCTATGCATTGTTGCAGAATGCTTTTCAATGCTTTGGAAAGATAAGAGCTTTTAACAATTTAACATTATGACATTCTATCAATTTTAAATTTGGCATATGGTTTGTCCATCTCATCTTACACTCTTCAAGATGAGAAAAAATCTCCAATACTAGAAATTGACCTGAAAGAAGAGAGGCATAGTATTAATGCAATGGGAGATAATGGGACAGGCTGGAGAACTGGGCTCAAGTAAATCACATGAAGTTCAACGGCAGCAAGTGCAAGGTCATGCACCTGGGCCGGAAGAATCCTTGCCTTCAGTACAGACTGGGCAACGAGGTGTTAGAAAGCAGCCC
>BJBW01009282.1:0-16189 GCA_004320125.1 Scolopax mira
AGGAGAGCCAGGGAGGGACTCTTTGTCAGGAAGTGTAGGGACAGGACAAGGGGCAACAGTTTTAAATTGGAAGAGGGGAGATTTAGATTAGATATTAGAAAGAAATTCTTTCTTGTGAGGGTGGTGAGGCACTGGAACAGGTTGCCCAGAGAAGCTGTGGATGCCCAATTCCTGGAAGTGTTCAAGGCCAGGCTGGATGGGGCTTTGATCAACGTGCTGTTGTGGGAGGTGTCCCTGCCCATGGCAAGGGGGTTGGAACTAGATGATCTTTAAGGTCCCTTCCATCCCAAGCCAATCTATGATTCTATGATTCTATAAATTATGCTCTGCAAAATAAGGAATTCTGTAACTTGACTATGTGGTTTATTAAGAATAAGTATTTCTTCAACTTTTTAGACTTCTTGTAACCATGATGGCCTTGTGATATAAAGATGCCAGGTTTGTAATAAATGAAGTATCATTTTTTATTGAATTACTGACTTATCTAGGTAAAATAGATGAGCTTTCATATTCATAAATCTCTCTTTCATCCTTCATTGGTGTAGCCAGATACTTGTCTCTTTTTTTCAACTTTTTCAGGCATGAATAGGAATTGAAAAGAAGCATAATTTTAACGCCAAGGTCTCTTAGAATTAATTAAACAATGCCCATAAATAATTGGCACAGGGACTCAGATGTGTCTCTTCCAATGCTTGCTGAACTATTGTACTATCAAAGTCTATCAGAAATTTTCACTCCCTTTTTTTTTCACCATGTTCTAGTGGATATTAAAGTGTAAATTCTACTTCTACCACATATTTATTTTATATGTTTCCCTCCTTTTATTTTTTTTAAGTTAGCTTAGTTAGAGTCTTCAATCAGTGTATGGAGAAAATCTCATTCCTTGGATACTATCTCTGTAACATGCGCAGCATAAAAAAACTTAAGGGTCTAATTTAGGAATTTGAAGTGGACCCAAGGGATGACTTGCCTGAAAGTATGTTTTAAATGCTTACATTCTGTATTGGAACAAGCCCTAACACTTGGGGTTAAGAAAAGCCCTAAGCAACAGGATGGCTTAAATTTAGGTTTAGGAATGCTAAACCTTAATTCCTGCTGTGAATCTAGCCTCAAGAGATTAGGTGGTATTTTGAATTCAGATTCTCCAAGATGTGGTGTAGAAAGCCCTTTCTTAACCCATAGCATATCTAAATTTATAGAATAAAATTATTTACATGAATTAAACTAGCAGTTTAATTATTGGAACTCTCTAGTTGTAATACATAGTACATGAGCAGTTTCATGGTCTTACTACAATATGCTATGGGGACATGATAACCAAATTCATCAATCATGATACATCTTCAAAAAACTCATCATTCTTCAAAAGAAAAAAATGCATACTTAAGAAAGAAACTAAATCCAATAGGAATAACCCAAATCTCATGAATGTAGGGAATTAAAAGAGTCCTTAAAAGCACACAGAGCTCTGTGGAACTGTCCACCACAAGCTTATCTGTGGTAAGATAGCTCTCAAGAACAGGAATACTCAAGACCAAGGCATGAAAGAGTGTTCAGAGATTCTCAGAGCTGACTGATGAAGACAGTTCAGTCTACAATTGACAGGAAAGATGACTACCTTTTGATAATTTTACAAGTATATTTCATCTTTCTCTTTTGTATATCTCTGTATCTTTTTTGATTGTTCTTCTGAGGAGTCAGTTTGTCTACATTCCTGCTTATGGGACTAAATAAATGAACTTTTGAATCACAAATATGTTACATTTTTCACAAGCCTTGCTTAGAGGTGCATCTTCACAATGAAATTACCACAGCAGTGTGGTAAGGAATGTCTTTGTGTCTTATTCAGACCTGTTGCAAAGGCAAGGTTACAGGACTTTTTTCATTATAGGATGGGAGGAATTAAGTTCCCTTGCATTTGTCTAGTTTGAATGTCTAGACATAGGTAGTTATAGTGGCACAGCAAATATGAAGTAAGTTGTTAAACTATGATTGTGAGATGGTAGGTCTGTATCTTGCATATCAGGACTTCCTCTAAATTTATTTTAATGAAAATTGTATTAAGCAGTTACCTCTTTTATGTACACATTCCTGGAAGCTGTAATTCCTTAATGATAGTGGAATCTTTTCCAAAGGACCAATTTTTATTTTTGTGGTTACTTTTTGTTTTGCCTCAACAGCTGTCTAGCAAAGGGAAATTTCACGTTTCCTGTTTCAGAATTGGCATAAGGACCTGAGTTTATACAATTCTTATACTTAAAATCAAGCCAGATGCCATCATACATCATACTCTTCTGCTCTTAAACTATTTCTTTCACAGATTTACATTTTCAATTGAGTGGATCAATTCTCTTCATTATATTCCCATTCTCAAATAGAGCTGAATTTGCCACTTGCCCATTTTGACATAACACCACAAGTGTTAACTAGCTCATATTTGAAAAATAGTTTGAACATTAAAACATTGGTATGCATGACTTCAAAGTGAAATCAATTCCTATAAAATACACTGTTGATTTTTTAAATCTTTCTAGCCTTACAGCACCAGTGGTTTCTGGGAAGGACAGCTTTAAACTCCACTTGGCACTCTGGACTAGCTGTTTTGAAAACCTCTCATCTTTAAAAAGCTCACAGTGATTCCTACTCACCTTGTCATTTTCAAGGAAACAGAAGTGACTCTTCACCTAAAGAGTTCAGGATTTTGCTGTGCCAAATTATTTAGAGGATAATATTACTTGACCAAAGATTTACTTGACCTCGTATTTGAGTTTGAGTTCACTACTGAAATCCATGGTTTCTCTGGGTTTCAGTGTGCACTGGATCAGGCCCTAGATATTTGAAGAACTTAAATCTATGGGCATAGATGGGTACTGCATGTAGACTGACAAAATAACATTCTATAGCAAACTCTACAAAACAAAGAACTATTTTTCTGTTATGAGCTTATTCTGTCACTGTAATATGTGTCTTAAAATAAAAGTTCTATTTATTTATACCATGTGCAAGGAATGTGTGAGGAAGTAGTATAAATTCTTCCAGTGTGACATTTTAAAAGCAGTTAAGTAGTCTTCTGTAATAAATTTGATATGTCTAAAAAAATTCTATGAAAATATGAATCAAAAAGTATGACTCTTCTAAAAAAAAGATAAATTATTTACAAATGAAATTCAAATAGCTGAACAGCAGAGCAGAATTAATGATCTATTTTAAATAAGAAAATCTGGTACTATTCATTGCAGTTCACTGCATTTTCTTCGATTCTTATTTTTACTGTTTGTTCTAAAAGTCCTATCAGGTGTCACAGGAATTCCCACGTTGCATTACCAAGTTAGGTTTGTACGAACCCGCGGTGGATTCAACACGGAGATATAAATGCATGAAAACCTGATTTTTATCAGGCAGATACTTCTTCAGTGGGTGGATCACTAAAGCCAAAGGACAACCCCCCAAAAAATTGCATTAATAACAGAGAAAAATAATGTTTGAAAAATTGCCATAAATTTTTTCCAGGTCTTTACTTATCTTTGAAAGTGAATAATTCACAACAAAATATAAAAAAATGGAAAAATTCAATTGCTTAGACCTTATTAAAGGAGACTCAGACACAAACCAGTGTAATTGGTTTGACCAGTATTGTATTATTAGTTTGAAATATAATCTATACGCTAGAATGAAATCTTATCACCTTTTGATCACATGAATGTTCACAATATAATTTTTTTTTAAAATTACATAATCTGTTTACTTAGAACTTTGTGATAAACTATGTTTATTTAAAGGGACTTTGAGTGGAATTTTTTTTGAGGTTCAAATTTACATGGATATACGGTTGCTTTATCTAAATAGTGAGGTTATGGATTTGAAATTTTGCCAACTTCATTTGAATTCTGTGTTTTTTAGAATGTCCACTGCTGTAGTAGTATCCAATTAAGGAGCTATATTAAATTGCAGACATTAGTGTAGTACTATCTGTTACTAATTCAACTTTTATGGCTACTATCAGAAAGTTTTATTTCTAACAGGTTGTATGTATAAATTACTTATAAATGAAAATTACCTAAGTACTGCTTTTTACGATGCCTTTAACAAGTCTGAAATAAAGAACTGTGTTAAAGGAAATAGCTTTTTTTCAGTAACTGTCTTTTATAGCTATTTAGATAGATTTTAGACAAATGTGGATTTGATTTAATCATATGGAGATTGTATTTGTACAAAAGGTGATCAGCAGTGAAGAAGCACACATATATCATAAAACTATTCTTAATTTCCCTTGCATTTCATGTCTGGTTCCTTTAGCTATTAAAATATGAATACCTCAAAGTGCATGTAATACTTTATCCTATTCTTAAGATAAGGTCACTTGTGTTCAATAAAAAAACCAAAAAAACCACATAACTACTGTTCTTTTTAAAGCTATTGTAATCAACATGCTCCTGTATTAGAAAAGGACTTAAAGTGCACTGTTTTTTAAATTATATTTTTTAGACACTATAAATTTAAAGCTATTCTACTGGAATAGAAGAGATTAATTTTGGATAGACAAAGTTTCCAACTTCTACAATTGAGTAACACTCCAGTAAGGAATGCATCAATACTACAGGGGAGATTTCAATGATTTAATAAATGGAAGTGTAGAATATTTGTAAGCTGAAGCCCACTAATTGTAACGAGAAGTACCTGCAATTGGTTCTAAACTGGGAAGAATGCAAGAAAAAACCTATGTATTCAAAGAGATTTTATATATGAATGTGTAGCTTAATAAATTAATAAATATTTTTCCTGCTTAGACAATTATCTGTTTATCATTGCATAGTAATTTTGTGTGGCCATGTTGGACGCCCACATCTGTGGTTAAGACAGAGCAATTAGGGTATAAAATATATATTTTTTTTTTTTTAAATGACTCAGAATGCTAGTTGTACTTTCCTGCCCAGTGGGATGGAAGATGGAACGGGAAACCATTGTCACACTGGTACAAGATACTAATGTCCCATGGACCAGGAGACTACAGGGACTCTGTCTTTGCTACTGCACTTGTCCACAGATTCAGTCTTTAGGTATCCCTATGACCAGTGTTCTGCTGCTGCATGCTTGTTTGATTGCTATGCTGTTTACCATAACACTTGTCTTTGAGGAGAATCAATGGTGAGCTTCTGTTGAAAGGCTTAGTTTGAGACACAGTTTTGACTGAAGTGCTGTCCAATTTAATTTACTTAGAGAGTTTGGCGCAAGGATGTTCAATGAGAAGGCACTGAAAGAAGACTGGCTGTTGCAAGACACAATCAGCAGATATATAAGAGCTGCTGATAAAAGAACATACATTTATAGGCAATTCTGATGGCATATAGTCTTCAATCCATGTGCAAAACGGAAAAAGTCATAAATAGAGGATTTAAAGACTTATTAATTCAGTAGTTTGTCAGAGGGACATTGGGGACTCACAGAGGTTACTGAAATTGGAACAGCTCCAATCTCTGCACATCCCAGCCAACTGCTGTAAACTATTGTTCTGCCATGTTTTAAAAGAGGGCAGGCAGACAGGTGAGTTCTGTATGGTCCTCTATGTATATCCTGAATTTAACAGACTTATTAAGATGTTTAGGAAAAACTATAGAGCAGCAGCCAAATTAGGAACCAAATAGGGAGTTTGTATTATTTTGTCTTTTTAAGCTGTCCCTAAAAGTGTACTAGATTAGAAAGTGGATAGACCTTTATATTTAATCAGTACCTTGTAGAACAGTGAAATGTTAAGGGCTGAAATTATATAAACCATGCTGGCCCTCAGCGTGTCAGGCTGTCTGAAATGTTTGGAAATTCACCGAGACAAAAGATCAGGTTAAATATTTTTCTATTTTTCTAGTTTCATTCCACCTTCATACTCAAATACAACGGGTAGAGCTCAAATATACCTGAAGAAAATAATCTCTGAAAGGATATCAAATAATTGATTTATGTATATTATTAAAACAGAGAGGTTCACATAAAAGGCTGAAATATTTCATTTAAAGTAAAATATGTAACACGAACTATTATCTAGTGATATGTAACAGGAAAGTTTGTAGAAAAAATGCCATCACTTTTTCACATTAGATTTCTAACAGTTGATCTACTCAGGTATCTAGCTACCAAGCATTATTACTACAAATATTCTACCTCTTTAGTTGTTGCCTATCCTATCTTATGTATGGAACCTTTTTTCTGAAGCTTACTAGAAACAGTTAACAACAACTTGAACTAAGAATGATGAGGGAGGGAGAGAGCAACCAGCAGCTCAGCAGAGGAGCTATGGACAGGCCCCTCACTTATTGTGCAGGAGGTGGGACACTGGAAGTGTCCTGGAAGTATTCAAAGCCAGGCTGGGTGAGGCTTCGAGCAACCTGGTCCAATTGAAGCTGTCCCTGCCAATGGCAGTGTAGTTAAGAGCTAGATGATCTTTAAGATCCCTTCCAACCAACTCCAACCATTCTGTAATTCTATGATGAAAGCATTGCCAGCAGGTTGAGAGAGGTGATCTGTCCCTTCTGCTCAGCTCTCGTGAGGCCACACCTGGAGCACTGTTTCCAGTGCTGGGCTCCCCAGTACAAGAGAGACATAGAATCCTAAAATCATAGAACATGTTTGGAAGGGACCTATAAAGATCAATGGACACGGACATACTGGAGAGTTCAGTGACGGGCCGCATAGACGCTGAAGAGACTTTTCTCCCATGAGAAAAGAAAAAGAGCTGAGACTGCTTATCACTAAAGAGAAGGCTCAGGGGAGTTCTCGTCAAATGTGTATAAATACCTGAAGCGAGAGTGAAAAAAAAAATGGAACCAGGCTTCATTCAGTTGTGCCCAGTGAAAGGACCAGAGGCAATGGGCACAAACTGAAACACAGGAGGTTGCCACTGAACATCAGGAAATACATTGTTATTGTGAGGGGGACCAAGCACTGGCACAAGTGTCTCACGGAGGTTGTGGAGTTCCTGTCCTTGGAGACATTCAAAAGCTCCTGGACGTAGTCCTGGGCAACTGCCTCCAGGTGGCGATGTTGTAGAAGGGGTTGCATCAGATGACCTCCACAGATCCATGACAACCTTAATCCTTCTGTGATTCTGGGATCCTGTGACTGTCTGAAATCAGTATTCCATATACTATGCATGCCTAATAGTATGCAGTGTTTCTGAGAAATTGTAAATAAATTTTGTGCATCTGTTCCTTGGACTTCTTTACTGTCTCTTCTACTTAATGAGAAGATAGAAACATCTATTTCCCAGCCTCTACTGAAAGTTACTAGTCATTTATCTTGACTTTGGGAAAATATTGAATTAATTCTTCCCATACTAAACAAGCTTGATTCATGTATGTTTTTCAGCACTTCAAATTGCCCTTCATACCAAAGGATGAAACATCTTTATACAGCTTTAGTGCCTCTGCACAAGAAACTGTTTGCGATCGCACAAGAAACTGCGATCCTTCCCATGTTCTTCACTGATGAGGATGGATCACTTGAGTTTGTACAATGCTTCTAACCAAGCTGTTAGCAGGCATTCACAGACTCTGGTTGTGTTTCCCTTGAAAAATATTGCAACATAATATTTCTATATCTTTATTAATTGCTTTGACCAGTTCTTGATGTAACATGGATGCCTTTGATACACATCTTTGTGTCTGAATTTTTATCAGTTAGCATTAGTATGCTTTGTCTTATTTTTTAAGAGAAGTACTCTCATGATTATGTTTTCTGGTTGTAGTTACACAACTACTTTTAAAGTTACCTTTGTCATTGCAGTGTGGCTTTCCATACAAAGTTCAAACACCTTCTGGAAATCACTTCCTAACTGGAATATTTAAATATTTTTTTTCCAGATTCCTAGTTAACAGATAGAAATCCACAACACATAGTCAAGGCATGGAGTAAGGCAATAACAGCTCAAAGAAGAAGAAATTGACAGAATAGCATACAATATTTAGAACTGGCAGTTCAATAATGGCCTATTAGTGTTGGTCGATAGATGTTGATAATGTTTTCCTTCTCCAGGCATCAGTGATGGAGTTGTCTACTCTTTGTTATTCTTTCCCAGTTTGTATTAATATTGACTGATCAACAGTTGGTCTCTGAAAGTCGGATTTAGTCATGGACCTTGATTCAGGACAGAATTGTCATGTTTTTTCTTAAGTTTGTGTATTTGACATTTTAATGTTTTGGGGGTTTTTTTTTTGTCTTTGATAATATCAAATGTCTCCACGTTCCTCATAGATGGTGAACTGTATCACTTTAGGTGGTGAAATGTATCCCCTGATCTCTGACAGTCCGACAATCAAAATGAAAAAAAATCCCCTACTATTAGAAACTTGATAAACTACTATGTTTATATATTTAATCTGCTCCTATACATAATATATACTGAATTTTTCTGCCTGGTTATTTTAATTGGATAGTTCCTCACCGAGTGTCGTAATCACATAATCAGGCTTGAATTATAAACAGTGCCTTGTGTTCAGTTAATTCTATGCATTTTTAAATATATAATATGTCTTGTTTTTCAGTACTACTCACAAGTACATCATGTTTTCAGTTGCACATCTATAATAAATTAGACCTAAGGTCTGTGTAGCACTATTTAGCTTATTCTAGGAGGGCAGAAAATTTAAGATGTTCTGCTTGTTCTGTAGTCATTTGTAGAACTGAAGGGAACAAGTGTACTTTTAAACTATTAACCTTCAGTCTTTTCAGTTTTGAGGTCTTATGAAGGTTCTATTTTTGTATCAAGCAATCATAATAATTTCAAATAAATGGTTTTGGTTTGGTCTGATTAGCACTCCACCTTCAGTTCTGACAACCAGAACTCCATGACAGACATTAATGTAGCTATCCACTTCTTCAGTATAATCAGAACTCCAGTCTTTGGGGTTTTTTTGTCATAACTCTCCTATATCACAGCATACAGAAAGCCATCTGTCATACTAAATAGTCGTATTAAAATTTCTTAAATAAACTTGTATGATGACTAGTAACATAATTAGTGTTTCTTGGCTATAACTGAAGTATTTTGATTGCCACAATGTCTTTACCTGTGCAATAATTGTAACATAGCATCAAATACCTGCAACATCATCACTACTTCAGGTAAAACCAGAGGTGCATTACAGGTTCTCATAATCACATATTTTTATACAAATGTCTAAACAGGAAGAGCTCCATTCTTGAATTGGTCAATTCCATGGCATGACAATACACTGATACTGGTTTCTTCCCCAGCATTTCTGCGTTGCTCTGTGAATCCATTTCTATGTAACTCCATGATAAAGGAGTACAAGAGCTCAATGCCTTTCAGTAAAACACAAATGATTGAAGTATCAGACATTTGTCTCCTGTGGATGGAGGATAATAAAATCTCTGTCAGAGAGATATATCCAAGACAACAGTATAGAATCATAAAATTACAGAATGGGATCTCTGGAGATTGACTACTTCACTGCCCCTGCACAGAACAGGGTCAATTAGAGCAGATTCTTCAGGGCCTTCCTGATTCAGGGGAGCTGGACATTCCACAACTTCTGTGAGCCACCTGTTCTAGCATTCTGGAAACAAATCTCTAAACTTGGCAGACACCTGGAGTCATCCCCATCTTGGTGTAAACACTGTTTGTGGCCACGGAAATTTGTGGTCCATTGCTGTTAGTGCATGCAGACATACACCCACACTCAGAAAGCCACTGCGTCAACTATACAAATACCAGGAGTCATACAGTCTCTGTAGCACAGAGGAACACAGCTCTGACCCAGGCAGACTTCTATTCCTTTATCTTGTACAAAGAGCTCTATCTCTGTTACTGCATACATTGACTCAGTGCCTACCCCAACATAGATAGGCCTCCTTTCTAATGCTTGTTTAGTTTTCTACTTAGACAGAATTGTGGCATGTCTACAGACAGATAAGAGTACATTTCTGTTTCTGGCACAGGTTTTATGAAAATCACTGTCAGAGGAAGTTCTCCAAACCCACATTGAGGTGAGTAGCTATTTAAACACATTTTCTAAGTCTCCAGAGCTACCTAAAAATCTTTTAGTTGGTAAAGCTTGATGTCCATTTTTGAAAACTACTGGGAACTATCAACATCTCTATATACCAGGGAGCCCTTCAAAAAAATCAAACATATTTGAATACACCTCTGAGACATATTGGCCCCAATAACATGGTACCTCTCTAGATGCATACAGAAAAACAACTGATGCCAACAGAAAAACAACTACACTCAAACAAGAGCATCTTCTGTAGCTATAGCTTTATCTTTCCAAAACCTCCCTGAGACACTTGTGCCAGTGCTTGGTCCCCCTCACAGTAGAAATGTGTTTCCTGATGTTCAGAGGCACCCTCCTGTGTTTCAGTTTGTGCCCATTGCCTCTGGCCCTTTCACTGCACTGGGCGCAACTGAATGAAGCCTGGTTCCATTTTTTTTTCACTCTCCCTTCAGGTATTTATACACATTTGATGAGATTCTTTGAAGTGGTTCTCAGTGACAGGAAGAGAGGCATTGGAACCAAGTTACACATCTGAGAATTGTGATTGGATATATGGAAAAAATTTTTTTGTTGTGAGTATAGTGTATCACTGACAGAGGTTTCACAGGAACCTCCACCCTTGCAGTTATTCATGACAAGGTTTGGAGCAACCTGCTTCAAGAAGACCTGTTTTGAGCAGGTAGTTGGACTACATGACCTCTGGAGGACCCTTTCAACTTTTATGATGTCATGATTCTCTGATGTCTAAAGCTTTACAGAACTATGACCATCAAAATCATAATCAAGTTTTTTTCAGAACTTTGCACATCAGTGTGTGAGTTTTTCATGATCCTGGAAAGAATTATGAACATACTTCAACTTTACCGAGTTTGAACAGTATAATTGACTTTATGGGATTCATTTACAGAGCTCTGAATGAAGTATGAATATAGATCTTAACAGTTGTCTTACTCCTCTTTGTAAATGCAAATATGTGCTATTCTTGAAACATCTATATCATCCCTTTGGACTGTTCTAATTTTCAAATTTTAGTACTAAATTACAAGTAATATGAGATAAATCATGAAGGAAATTATATTTTGTAACATGGTTCAGTATATTTAGATTATTTCATTCTGCTTTTTCAAGAATTAACAGGCTTTTATCATTCAGGGTATGGAAGAAAAGTTGAACAGCTTCAAATTCAACCTCATTGCTTTGCCTTCTAAAGTGTTACAAAAAAAGAATGATTTTATTATGCCAAGGAAATACTTTGAACTTTCATTTTTTGGAAAACCTGCAGATAGATGAAAAGTTGGTATAGGATAGGAACCTCCACTATACACACACATACAAAAAAAGCAGCATACTAGGTGGGTTCAGCTGGAACTTTGAAACTCCTTCTGAAGTCTGCTGTAAAATACTTCATGACTATTTAAGAGATTTTACCAAATGCTTTCCCCCAGCCCTTCCATTTTGCAATCAAATTCCACTGTTAGAAATCTGATCCGATGGTAAATTCATAGATTTCAAATAACATTAGAAGACTACCATTTTCTTCAAACTGGAAATGAAGAGCCTAATGAAAATATGTTTATTCAAAATATTTTCCTGGCTGATCACTTGAAGTATTTCTAAAGACTTTCACCATAAGAAAATTAAATTAATTGGTTTATATGTTACCATTATACAATTGTAACAATTATATTAATTGTTTATATGTTATGTGTTGGGTTTTTGTTTTTTGTCTTTTTTTTTTTTAATTGGCATAATTATAGATACTGCTCAGTTTTGAAAAGTGTTTAAATATAGCTAGAAGTATAGAACAGTTTTCTTCATAGGGGTTGGGGCTTGGTATTTTCTGTATGTTTAAACAAGACTAGATTTTAGAAACAAACAAGCAAACAAAAAAACCAAAAAATTAACAAAAAACAAAACCCAACCAAACAACAAAAAAATCCATTTCAGAATACTTGTTAATATTCAGAACATTCATTTTTTTCTTTCCTAGTAATTTTGAATTCAAATCTAGCATTTTTCCAATAAAGACATGCAAATATTTTATTTATGACCTTTTTTTTTAAGATAGCAAGTCATTTCCATGAAACAGTTGTCTCTGGCATCTGTGCATCCTTTTATTACTAGCTGAAACTTTCAGAGTTATTTCCTCACTCAGATGAGTATATTTAAACTATGACCTATTTATCCATCTTTCTTTGAGATTTGAATGTTCTCTCTCACACCATCATTCATGACATATTTATATGTTTATGTAATGCATTGATGGAGGTGCAGATGCCAGTATTAATTCTTCCAACCTTTGCTGAGACTAGGAGCCTCCTCTGTGCTATGTTAAAGCAACACCTTTGGAAGCAGAGACACCAGAGTTCTTTTTCAATTGCTGATTTACTACCAAGTAAGCAGCTGAACTAGATGACTAGCTGCATGTAGATATATGGTAAAATAATGAAGGCTTTAGAAGTTGTTAAAACGTGATAGTGATAACAATTATATGATTATACAGACCAGTGGTTTTATGATGCTGAACAGATACTGTGCAATGTGGAGTGTTCTCTCCCCTAAATAATGGGACCTGGAAATATGTAGGGAGGTATTCCACGTTCTGCAGGACAAGGCCAATATGGTTAGGTATAGTCTTTAGCTGTTAACACTCCCAGAGAAGACAAGAATGCTGTCCTTTATTCTGAGAACAAAAAAAGTCAAGAGGAATGCAAGTGCAGTTCACATCTTATGGAGCAACAGGCTAGAAATGTTTGAGATCTAGTTCTGGAAATCAGACTAAAACATGCTTCCTAACAGATATAATTAAATTGCCCTGGAGCTATAGCTAGAGAAAGTAAGTTTCTTTCTAGGATAAAAATATCCATTAATAGTTCTGTTGACAGTACTTAAAATATGATCTATCACTAGACTTGAGTATATAAAACCGTGACTGTTAGTATTCCCACATGCTTGAAATTCTTCATATGTCTAAGAGCCTACCTAATTCATGGCCCTAAGCATGTTGCTGCATCATGGCCCAAATAGCTTAATTAACTATTCTAAAAATACTTATCATTGAAAAATTAAGAAATAAAATCAAAGTGCTAACACCTTTAGTATCAGTCAGAAAAAAACATAGCTTTATCCACCACCAACAGTCTGCTCCCAATTTTTCCTTCTCCCAGCCACAACTTCTCTCACAATTGACACTCACCCTTCCATCCTTTGAAATTTCTAATGACTTTCCCAGATCCCTCAATGACTCCTTCAGCTTCCTTTTCCCTCAGCTCCTCAAAACCCATTCTTCTCTTCAGCCCATATACCTTACCCCTAGCAACCAAAATCCCATCTCTTTCTTCCTTTCTTTCAGAACTAACTCTTGCTACCTCTCAAAAAGTGAGTTTAGCCCCTGTTTCTGATCAACAAAGAAATTGTTCTGTGCAAATGTTTTGAGCAAGAACTGCCTTATTTGGCTTGTCTGATATTAGTCAAAGCAAGGATTTTCTGGCTGATAAAGACCAGTGAAAAGATAAAACCAATGGAGAGAAGAAAAAGGACTCCAAAAGTATAGATTTTTTCAAACAGATACTAAATAAAATATAATAATCCTGAAATTTTTGGTTTATGGAGATGTATTAGATCTTTGTATATTGACAAATAAGTAAACAACCCATCCTTTTCCTTGGATTTCTCCGTTAAAATAAGACCTTCATAATGAACAGATATGTAGTATCACTTTTCTATGTTTTCTCACAGTCCTGACTGTAACAGCTATTTTAGTTACGGTGCCTTATCAGCTGCATTCATCTAATCCTATAAAATTTTGCCTTTTTTATATTGAGGAGTTGTCTGATTTTTAGGGAATTTTGTTACTATCTGGGGCTGCATCCAGTTAGGTGACACTAATATGTTTCTTAAGGTTGTAGCCTAGTTTGCTCTTGCTTTAGCATAACCAGTTGAATTTTAGAGATTAAAATTTTATTTTCCTTGTATAATATACTGTAATTGCCTGAAAAATAATTGAAAAAAGAAGAATGATATAGACACATGGGGAGTGGAGGGGGGGGGGGGAGGGAGGCGCTCTGATTTTTCCTTGTAGCATACTATCAAGCTCTTTCACCTATTTTGAGATGTCATGGTCTAAGTAGGTAATTTTGTTTCATTGTTTGCCTCGCCTTTAATCCTTACATTCTACTGTTTCTTTTTTAGCAATTCTTAAACCCTTTCAATCACTGAAAAATATCTGGATTGTTGACTTCCGAGTCTAAGCTAAATAATGGTATATTTGGGCAGTAAATAATTTAAAGAAAAATTTCTGATGGACAATACTATGAAGAAAATGAAAGAAAAGTCTTCTCTCAGTATATCTTAAAAGTAGAAATAAGAATGTTTGAAAATTAGAAGAGGAAAGCATTACTTAACTAGAGTTGAAACAGTGACATTTCTTCACTGGAGAATAGCCTACTAAGTGAAAATGAGTCTTCTGCAACTCTTGTGACAATTACAATTGCAATATTACAAGTCCTGGGAAATATTATCACTCCTCATTAGAGAAAATAATTCAGTTATCAGTCTGTGGAAAAAAAAAAAAAAAATATGATTATTCTTATAACTACTCGGATGCTACTTTCCACCTCTGTTTTGCTGAAATGACATGTTAGAAGATGCATTCTGGCTGGTGTCACAACATTAAATCCATATCTTCATAACAGTCCCTCTGCATGTGTGCTCCTTCAGCTTTAGTCCTAGATACAGTCCCACCTATTTCTCACATCTTCATTAAATAGAGTTCAGTTAGTTTATTCTAAACCAGTTTCATATGTGTTCTAAAGTCCTTTCACGGAATCATGGAATCATGGAATTGTCAGAGTTGGAAGGGACCTCTAGAGATCATCTAGTCCAACTCCCCTCCTAAAGCAGGAACGCCTAGAGCACATCACTCAGGACTGCATCCAGGGGGGTCTTGGAGATCTCCAGAGAAGGGGACTCCATGACCTCCCTGGGCAGCCTGTTCCAGGGCTCTGTCACCCTCACTGTGAAGCAGTTTTTCTAGCCTTGGACTTCCAGACATTCCACTTTTTCTTATTAGCTCTTCATGTGTCTTCAGTTGTGAGTCTGTGGCTTCAGCAAGTTGATTTCTCACATTCAGCGAATCCAGAATAATATAAGGTCTTATTAGAAATCAATCAATCTTGAAAGACAGACATCATTTAGTATCACAAAATAGCACTTTTTTTCAAAAGAAGCAAATCAAAATTTTGTAGTCAACTGCAACCTAGGTATTGCAGAAAAAATCATAAATGGTTCATATACTTGCCAGTGTTGGCACTATTGGCACAATTAAATGATGTGTCAAATTTTCTTTTGTGCATAATAGCCAAACAACTTTACAAAATACAGATTTTGTTTTTATCAGTTCTGTGGAATAGGTCATTTGGGTCAAATACTGGCTTGCAACTTGGCAGACTTAAGGATTCCATGAACGAAACGAGGATCAGACACCTGGCTGGGATTCACATGGCCAGATGTAAAGTCAATAATGTAAATAACTCTGTCTGAGTGAGTTATGTTCCTTCATAGTTTGACTGGAAATAAACTTTTATAGTTTAACTGGGAGAAAGAACATGTCAAAGGAGGGGTTTATCTCATTGCAAGATATCTGCCTAAAATAGGTCAAATGAATAAACGCTCTGTAGGTGTCTAAAGCTGGATGAGGTGAATCATGCTCTGATTCATTAGGAGACATGAGTAAGTTGTGGACTGCCCATTAACTCAACTGTAATTTAGCCAGGTGCTTGACTGACTGAGAGAAAAATTGGATGTTTTTGAAAATGAAGTCCTAATAGGGACAGATGAAATAATGTTAAAGAGTGGCAAGCAGAAAAGATGGGTAGACATGCAGATAAGACAAGACAAGAGACAAGACAAGATTATTCAATATTAATTGACTATTAGCTTAGACTCAGAGTGAATTTTTATTACTTAGAATCATAGAATGGTTTGGAAGGGACCTTAAAGTTCATCTAGTTCCAACCCCCTTGCCATGGGCAGGGACACCTCCCACTACAGCACGTTGATCAAAGCCCCATCCAGCCTGGCCTTGAACACTTCCAGGGATGGGGCATCCACAGCTTCTCTGGGCAACCTGTTCCAGTGCCTCACCACCCTCACAAGAAAGAATTTCTTTCTAATATCTAATC
>BJBW01009284.1:0-29729 GCA_004320125.1 Scolopax mira
CCTTTGCTGTCTTGTTAAATTGCCTTTGTCTCAACCCACAAGTTTTAATTTCAATTTTTCCCCTCCCGGCCACACTGCTGGTGGGGGACTCTGATTTGTGCAAGTGGCTGCCATATGGTCCTTTGTTCTCATCTGCGGACAAACCACGACACCACTTTCCATGATACTTGAAAAGTTGTGGTGGTCGGATGAAGTCCCTGTGGACTGGAAGAAAGGAAACATCACACCCATTTTTAAAAAGGGTAGAAAGGAGGACCCTGGAAACTACCAATCCATCAGCCTCACCTCTGTGCCTGGGAAGATTGTGGAACAGATCCTCCTAGATGCCATGCTTGGGCACATGAAGGACACGGAAATGATTCAAGATAGCCAGCATGGCTTTACTACGGGCAGGTCCTGCCTGACTAACCTAGAGGCCTTCTATGATGGAGTGACTAGGTCAGTAGATAAGGGACAACCTATGGATATGATCTATCTGGACTTTTGTAAGGCTTTTGACATGGTCCCTCACAACATCCTGCTTGCCAAATTGAAGGGATATGGATTTGATGGGTGGAGTGTTCAGTGGATAAGGAATTGGCTGGATGGTCACATCCAGAGGATGGTACTCAATGGCTTGAAGTCCAGATGGAAGGCAGTGACAAGTGGCGTCCCTCAGGGGTCTGTGCTGGGACTGGTGCTGTTTAACATTTTTATCAGTGACATAGACAGAGGGATTGAGAGCACCATCAGCAAGTTTGTGTATGACACCAAGCTGTGTGGTGTTGTCAATGCACCAGAGGGACGGGATGTCATCCAGAGGGACCTGGACAAGCTGGAGAGGTGGGCCAGGACCATCCTCAGTATCAATACAGACTAAGAGCAGGGCAGATTTAGATTGAATATTAGGAAAAAGTTCTTTACAAGGAGGGTGGTAGAACACTGGAACAGGTTGCCCAGGGAGGTGGTTGAGGCCCCTTCCCTGGACACATTAAAGGTGAGGCTCGACGAAGCCCTGGTACCTGCTGACTGTGAGGGGCCAGATTATATGACCTTTGGAGGTCCCTTCTGGCCTGGACCATTCTATGAATCTATGTCTTGGTAGGGATTTCTGTTCAAATAAAATTGACTGGCAATTTCTGGATCCACTCAAGATTTTACAAGATGGTAATACTAAGCATTTGACATGTTTTCCTATTTGATTAGGAAACAGGTGGAGTCTTTTCTGCCATGTAAAAAGACAGCTCTTAATTTTCTTAGGCCACATCTAGCCCCTAGGCCTTGTCTTGAAGTCAAAGTTGCTGCTGCCTCCAGAGAGGGCTTTTTAATCTGAACACCTTTAAATTGGGTTCGTTTTATAGTCTGATGAGGCCGCTCACCTCAACAAACCCAAAACCTCCCAGCCTTCTTTTAACAAGCACCAGAAGTGAAATGTTTTGGGAAAAATTCTAGGGACAGATTTAAGGGTTTAAGCACTTTAAGATCAAAAGCAGTCTGTAAGTCCTCATTTTCTTCATTGAAGAAAATCTGGCTTTAAAGGAAACTCAGCAGTGTTTCTGAGGGACTGCCTTGGGAGTCACTGGTGGGTTTCTAGGGAACCCAATTGTCTCTGCACAGCAAAGTCCTGCAAATATCTTAATATAGCAAAGAATAACACTCCAGAAACATCTGTCTTGCATTTTCTACTAGCTTGGGCCAAACTCGGCAAAACTTGATTAGTAACTAGTGATGGGTTTCTCGTGGATGTCGCTGCTGGTAGAGTAGGAAGAGTGAGATTCTCTTCCTGTTTTATTGGTATTGTAGGCTTTCTTCAAGAAATGTGTCTGTGATGTTAATTGCTGAGAGATTAAACAGTAAACTTTGGCAATAATTGTGTAAGTTTTAGAATCATAAGAGGTGCCACTTTTGATGTCTTTAATTAACACCTCTGACTCGTAGATATCTGTTATGTGGTGAAGCTCGGTTACAGATAACAAAAGTTGAAAGCCTTATCTACACTGCAGAGATAATAATCCAAGTCTCTGTTGATCTTTAATCAATATGCCCTAAATTTTTAAGAATATTAAATAACATAGATATCAAAATTTGTTTCGAGATACGGAATTTCTTTAATGAAGGAGGTAATAAAAATTTGGTACCTTTTTTTCTGGTAAACAGAAAAATGCTGATTAACAGGTTTTATAATTGATCTCATTGTTGACTACTTTAGGTGTTAAGGCTAGTGAAATTCTTGCTTCCTGAAATTGCAAAAGGATGCGCTTACAATGTGGTGACAGCAAAAATGAGAACATCATCTCTGCTTAGTCTTTTAGGGAGGCAACTCATGCAATTTTTATGGGTTTCCCTTGATGAAATGACCTGAAGATATTTTGGAATTACAGGTTCATTCAACAAGCTGTTGCGTAATCTCATGCAACAAAGCAGCATTAACTCCTGTCTTTGCTTTGTACCGGGGTATTTTCCAAGAATGCAAAGCATAACTTAAAAGAAAACCAGTGTTTTGCACAGGATTATGTTTGAGAAGACTGCAGCTTGATAATTGGCATCTTGACACATTCTTCATTAGTATTTATCTCTGGAAATCAGATTTTGTAAACTGAGAGCCTGTGGAATGAAATCTTTGTTTTTCTCTCTCTCAGAAATGTTAATCTCTGCTTTTGCCTGAAGGCTCATTACAACAATGATGCATTTTAGAGTTTAAAATTTTGATTGCAACAGTGTAAGTGTGGTTACAGCCAGCTACCAAATATATTTAATGGGTGGGGACAATAAAACCACTGAAGCTTTGCAAGTTGAGACTCTGTAGAAATAACTCTCATATTTTTCTGTGAAGCAATTATATAGAAAATGCTAATTGTTCCCAACTGAATCACTCTTTCTTCCCATTTAACTGCTTTTGCTCAACATATTTTGTAATAAAGTATCTCTTTAAAAACCCTGTAATTGTGTTGCTCTGGCTTTATATGAGAAGTGACATTCAAAAAAAAACTGGCCACTTTTGATTTTCACTCTCCAGATTTTAGGATTTATAAAGATGGTTGAAAGCAGGGAGAAAATTAGATAGGCTTTATAAAGAAGGTTTAAATTGGGAGAAAATTAGGTGAAAATGAGTTGAGATTGCAAGATTGAATATTAAGCAGAGGAATATGTGTGTAAGAATGAAGAAAATCTACGTTTTCTCCAACAGTTTCTGCATGTAGTTTTTGGTAAGGAAAGGATGACAAACTGGCTTAATTTATTTTATAAATATCAGAAGTTTTTCCAGTTATCACTACAAAACGGTATTTTTATGAGAAAAAAGTGATCTCCAGCCCTTTGTCTGCATACCTATGCACAAATACTTAAAAATTTTAAGCTTTTTAATTTTAAAGATTTTTTGAAAAGGAAAAGACAACATCCAAATACTAGTATGCAGGTGTTACAGAACAAAATTTGTAAAAAAATCTTTAAAAAGCACACTGAATATAATGTTACTGAGTGAAGTAATTTAGTACGTTTTAATGTGATTCACTATGCCAGTTATAAAGTGGTGGTGCTTGTATGATGTTTTTAAAAAACACTTAGAATAATTACAGATATATGTATCACAGATTTATGTTTATGATGTTAGAGTTATATTTTATGTAACAACAACTATTCAGCTGGTTCCTATATGTCCATTTAAATTGATGTACTTGTTTGAAAAATCAGCTTTTTTTTTATGTGAAATGCTAACTAAAATTGGCAGTTTGCTGCTCCTGCAATCGTCCATCATTTTTTAATACTAAAAATTTTCATCCAAAAATTCATGGCTTAAAAAGTCATTCCGGCAAGAGCTGTGGTGTTTACTAACTGTATTATATGTAATAGCTAAGACTACTTAGAAATGGGGTAAAAGTAAGCATTATTTACATTTTCCTGCTTTCTTTAGTATTTAGTAACATTCATTACTCGCTTCTTAACTTTATCTCTTTCACTGAGATTTTGTTTGTGGGCTTTTGATTGATCTGCATAGCAGCGGCAGGAGGAGGATACTCCCCAAACTGGGTAAGGATCTCAAGAAAGGTTCTTCTTACTGTGAAAGTGGCTGGTGCAGCTCTGTAAGCGAGTTCTTGAATCAGTTTCCTTCTAAGCATCTCTTGGCAGTCTCCACTGAGAAGTTCTCTACGTAGGAATTGCATAGTTTTTGTTTGGCAACCTGTCCACCATGTTTAGGTGGCTTTTTGGATGTTAATATTGTTAATATTGTAGCTGAGGCAGTTGAGAGCAGAAGGAATTGCAGTGGCTTCCTTCTGTGGGAGCATATTCCAATGTTTGGAAACTGTTCCTGGCAATAACCCTGTAGCTTACCCCACCAGCTGAATGAAGTGGGCTGTTCTTTGGGATCTGTAGTAAGAAGTGGAAGAGGCAGCAGAGAGGGGCAGGTGCTCTTGGGGCTATCGCTGCCACGCAGAGCAATGCACCATTCTGAATTTTGGCGATAGAGATCTACAGCAAGGTTGTAAATTGGGTGTTGGCTCAGATGAGGGGTCAAAGAAATATTCTAAGTAGAAAGAAAGCTATATCAGAAAGGCCTGTGTATTACTGAAATGGGTGAATAAAGCTGATGTCTTTCATCTGTCTGTTCTGTGGGTAAGGGAAGATGCAGACTTCTCATGTGTTTTGCTTTGATGCTTATGTCTAATCTATAGGTAAATAAAGACTCAAGCTTTCCAGGCCTGTCACTCCACTATCTTTTTTTTTTTTTTTTTTCTTCAGCAGCATTGAATTGTTTCTTGCGACACTTCAAACAAAGACAAGTAGATCTCATTTGACTGCTTGAGGCTTCTGTGGTAGAAAGTGTAATTGTCCTTTTTCTTGGTTTGGTTTCTTCTCTCTTGCCTAATTGATTCCTTTGGAGATTTTTAGTGCTGAAGCTGAAATTTGCATTTACAAGTTCCATTTACAAGGTTGTCCCAGCAGATTACTATTTACCTCTGCAATTGGAGTGTTCTGTGTATTTTACTCATTTTTTAACACCATGGAGGGAAACCCCCTTAAACTGAAGGGTTCAGGAAATGCCAGTATAGTATCGATGCTGCCAAATGCTCAATATTTGAATCGATTAGCAATCCTTCCTGGCCCCGTGCTGCAGTCAGAGCCGGGTGGTTGCAGAGAGTAAACAAGTGAAGTACCTGTGCGGGGAGCGAGAGCTACAGGTAAGGACTTTCTGTTTGGTTTTTCCCTCTCTCAGGCTGTGCAGTAGGTGATGGACTGTGCTGCCCACTGAGCTGCCGCAGCCAGACAGCTGAACCAACAGATTTCAGGGCAGTATCATTAACTGAGTGCTGATACGAAAACCCACTGGGATAGGATGAATCAGCTCCCATTTATTTGCGAATTGGCAAAATGTCACGTTCCTCCCTTGCTCTTCCTCTGTGAAATTTTTGCCCGTCTTTCCCACTGCTCTGCTGCAAATAACAGCGTGTCCCTGTAACTCAGAAACAGGAAGGTTTTAAAGCAAGTCAGCTATTGATTTGTCAGCTGCCACGTCGAGCACCGAGGCAGTGAGGCACAGGATGCAGTTTTCTAGGCGTTGGCATTAAGGAGAATTTTCCTCCTCGTGATCTGGCGAGATGCCATATCTCCTCACCAAAGAGATTGAAACAAAAACATATTTTTCCTCATCATCGGGCAAGAATTAAAATAATAAACCATTTTGAGATCTTGGCAAGCGTTGCTTTGGGTTTTAAAGAACTTTAATCACCTTTCAAGAAAAGTAATAATTAAAACACTTTGACTAAAGCATCCAAATTTGCAATCACGGGCAGAACGTTTATCCCCTGCATAACGTGATGTTATTTAGCTTTTTAAGCGTTCTTGGCACTCGCAGGGAGAGATAAAATGACATTGAGAAGAATGCCACTTTTAGTGCTTAAGAAATCAGATCTCTATAAAATAACATCCCAATGAGCACACAATATAACTTAAACTTTAGGCCTTTTTCCAAGTCATGTTCTAACTGCTGAGTTGTGAAGCCCGAAGACGTGTGTCCTGCTCCACGTCTTTACTACCGTCCCACGTCGAGGATGGGAAGGCGCAAGGCCAGGGAAAACAAGCCTCTGCTGCAAATTCGATGTCCTACAGCCAGCGAAAAGGCTGGGGGTGTCACACAGCCTTTTCTCTTCAACCATGCTTTTTATGATGCTTGGCTTCATAGCAGGTCTGCCACAGCGTTGTCTGTTCCTGTGTCCCAGCCAGAATTTGGGGTGGGTCGCGAGAGACGGGAGCATGAGCAAAGGTCGGGCCGGATGGCAGGTAGGGATGGAGGCGCTGGTCCGTCCGCCTGCACGGAGTGTGTTTGTACGAGCTGATGGTGTTTGGCTTGGGAGGGGAGAGGACAGAGGACAATGCTGCTTGGTTCGTACGTTGGCACGGAAACAAGTGACCGCAGTCGCCAGGCTGTGCTGAACCTGTGCAAAAAACTATTAGTTAAAAAATAAGTCCTCGCACATGCTGATTTTGTCTTTCCCTTTTATTTCTTTAGTGCAATAGAGAGCGATAGCTGCGGGGTGCAGAGGAAGCAGAAAGGGACAGAAGAGGGGTCGGTGGCAAAATGGCTTTAAAACAAAACAGGCGCGGTTAAGTCAAATGGGAGAGGAGGGCGGCCGGCGTCCTCTGGGCAGCAGACAGCCTGTCCCAGCACTCAGCAAAATAACAGCAGTCAACCAGAAAGGCATCCAGACTATGGGCTGTGAAAGGTGAGAGCCAGGAGGTTCTTCCTCTTCAGGCAGATAAGCTTTTAGAGGCTACTGCTTTTGTCAGTTTTGAGCTGATTAAAAAAAAAATAAATCTATATGCTGTTATTAAGCCTATATGAGCTTTGGTAAACGTCACAGTACAAGGCTTAAAACTCACTACCTATTTTCAGCTATGTTTTGAAAGTGTATTTGGCACAGGAAGTTTTTAAAAGCTAAAAAGATTAATGAGAAAGTATTCGCAGGTGATAAAGAGGGCTCAGCAGAAGCAGTAGCAAATCCTGAGCACCAGCTGGGAGCGTGTGTGCTTTGTGTGTGCTCTGTGTGTGTGTGCTCTGTGTGTGTGTGCTCTGTGTGTGTGTGAACTCTGTGTGTGTGCTCTGTGTGTGTGCTCTGTGTGTGTGTGTGTGTGCTCTGCCCCTCTCAGGGTGAGTCTCTGAGAGGGGCTGAGAGCACGCTTGGTTCTGCAGAGAAATCTGGGAGTCCGTGAGCTCCACAAGAGCCAGCCATAATTTAAAAGGTGGCTTATGAAGAGGTAACAGAGTGGCTGTGACGGGAGTTTCTTCACTGAGGAAAGGGGGGATTTGACCACGAGCAGTGGTAGTAAGGACCGAGCACTGCAAACTCTACAGACTAGTGTCACCAGCAGCAATAATGTGTTCCTTTGAATCACAGCAAAGTAAGAGTAAGGTCTGCAGGAGAAACTCAAGAATAGCATGGGATGATCTTAGCATGGAGTGGTTTCTGTGCTTTGTGTTTAAAAAAAAACCAAACTGGGCAGCATCTCGGAATGCTTGGAAAAGATAATTTAAAAAGAAGAAATGTCAATATGTCATTCAAAGTGCTAGGAATGTTTGAAGGAAGCAGAGCTTGCCTTTCTCTGATCTGATCTGCCATAGAAGGATTCTCATTTCATTTAAGAGGGACTTTTTTTTCTATAAAGGGCATAGATACGTTTGTGTAAGGCTTTCCACAAGAACACCTCAACTCTGGAATCTTCTGTGTGTTACAGCTCATGTTTAGTATTCAAGAGAACTAATGTTTTAGCTATCTAGACATTGTAAGCACTTCTCATTCTTTCAGGGTAAAATGGTAGGGAAAGGATTTGAAATAGTTACTCCTTAGAATCACAGAATCACACAGGTTGGAAGGGACCTTTTAAGATCATGTAGTCCAACCAATAGAAGGGGAGAGATCATTGCTAAGACTGTGGTTTAATGGGTTTTACTGTTATTGGAGAGCTGGATATTTTGGAAAACATGCCCAGAACTTCACATGCCCATTCTAGAATCTGTTTTTAATATATTTCTAAATTAGGAATTAAAACCAGATGCAACACAAGATTAATTAGTCTCCATGTACTTTCCCTTGTCACTGTGCAGTCCTCCTGTGAGAGCTGTATGCCAGAAAGCCAGGAAGAGGGCAGTCTCACCACAAGTAATTTCATTGTACAAGAACAAAAACTAATTCCCAAGTTTCCTCCCAAATGTAACCACGTTTAACAGAGGATCTCTTCAGGATTGCATAACTACTTCTGTAGCAATTACAAAAAATGCCTACATGGAAAAGCAACAGTAGGAAAGCATCTGTCTTTCTTGCTTGTCTCTCTATAAGGTTTTCTTTCCTTTTCTGTCAGTTTAATATGGATACAACTGCACAATCCATTTTTTCTTCAGTACATTTTTTTCTCATTCGTTGTTTCTCTTCCTAAGTGAAATGAGTGGAGTCAGCGTGACAGAGCTTGCCAGCTTTCTGTAGATCAAGGGCATGTGATTTGTGGCCTGTAGTTGGGAAACCACTAGTATTAAGTTGCTTATGAAATCTACTTCAGCAGCACGATGACTGGAGGACGATGGCAGCCCTCAAGAGGGACCAGGCTGGATGCAGTGCTAAAGAGCAGGGGAGAAACAAATCCCATAGCCTGCTTGACTGCAGGCTGCTTAAATCATTTCAAATCTGTCTGAAAGACTGACAATTAATAAATCTCTTTCTGATAAATCTTTTGCCCTGCTCTCTGATTTGCTACTGAGGAAACAGGATTATTATTACTGGATTATATACATGCTGGATTATATACAACAGGTGGTATGAACTCTATCCTAAACCAGCATTTTTGTTTTCAGTAGCCTGGTTATTGCTCTCAGCCAAGATTGACCTCGCAATCATCTGTTTTCTAGAGGCAACTGCTTCCTGGAAACCTTGCCCCTTTGCTCCTCCAGGTCAAGTGAGGGCGGATGCTGCCAGGGCTCTCAGAGCCTGGTAAGATCCAGGTGTCCAGCTCTGTTTGAAGCGAAGTTTTCCATTTGATTCCTCATTCTGAAGTGGGGAAGAATGGGTTCTTTTGCTGGAGACCAGCTCATTTCACAAGGCTTGAAAAGACCAAAACATCCTGAATGGAAACTCGTGTGTGGTAGCTCTGGGTGCTGGAAATTTACTTTCTTACACGTTACATAGATTGCAGTGTCTCTTGGAATTGCTGTTCAGGACCATTTGTTGTATTATTTCATCTGTATTTTTGCAGACAGAACAGGTACTGTAATTTTAACATCAGATATATAGAGCTATGGAAAAAGGAAAAAGTAGCTAAAGAGAAACAACCACCCCACCCCCCCCCCCCCCCCAATCTAAAGGAGCCTAGTGCTATCTTCATTAAAATGTAGCAGGCTGCTTTTTAATTGAGGGACTTTGGAAGTTTTGCTCAGAGGGAAGAGGTGGGGCTCATGTTGTTTTGCCCAGATGGTGCCTCATGTGCCAGTTTAATTCACGGGGGAATAAAAATTCATCATCTATCTTTCCTCCTATATGGAACATTTTAATGTAACTATATTTCATATATTATGTCTCATAAAATAAAGTTGAGCAGTTCTACCCAGCCCTTAGAAGCGGAGGCCTGAAGGTGGGCTTCACCACGTGCTGCTCTCCCAGCCTCCGAATTCCTCAGGAGCTGGAGTTTGGATGAAGTTGCATCTTCTTGGCTGGTCTGTTTACTGTCTCCCATTTTCAACATTCTTCTCTTGACCTGCAGTGTTAGTTTATGAACTCCATTACAAATTCCAGTACTGCAGGTCAGTAGATGGAGTAGAGGTTTTAAGTAATTCCAGGCTGGTTTGGCGTGGGGTAGATCGGGGCGTGTGATTGAATCAGACTCAAATTAGGTGTGGTTTATCTTGATTTTACTCAACTGAAGTGAAACAAAATGACGAGGAAAAACATTCTAATAGAATTGTAATCAACTTCTGTGAGGTAGGGACAGCAAGGGCCAAAGTTATAGTTACAGGAAACTAAAACATTAATGAAGTTGCAGTACTGGAGCTTCAACTGTTCTAGAACTTGAAGAGTCGTTTCCAAGAGAATTGCATTAGTATACATTTTAAATAATTTTCATAATTCATTGCCAGACAGAAACTTGCGTTTATTTCTAAGGCTGTGAACATTTTAAAGATTGTACTTTCTTACTGTAAACTTGGCTTTAATTGTGTTTTTAATGCTGGAGGTAGAACTCTTCAGGTCTACATTCATAAAAACCACTTGAACCAAAAAATCAATTCCCACTCTGCCTTTTGCTAAAGGCTGGGGCAGAAAACCCCTTGTGTCCTGGGGAACTGAAAAAGGACCCTGGCTCTTCATTTGAAACCCAAACTGTTCTGAATCTTGATTTTATATGAACCTGGACCATTTGGGGACTGTGAGCTAGAAGGCAAGACAATCCTGTCACATGTTCTCAAATCTACAGGGGGCTAAACTTGGTAAAGTGCTAATGGTTCTTGCTGGTTCTGCAGGAACGCTTAGGATTTAAAATAATAATAATAAAAAAATATGACTTGCAATCTAATATCTGAAAGCTGGCAGATTACATTTGTTCAGAATGTTTTCAGACAGATGGCTAGTTGCTGCCCGCCTGGCACTAGCCACTGGGCAGAAATGAATCCACATGAGTGGGTTGCTGATGAGACAAAGGATGAGCCCCTTTTGTCATCCCAGGGCTCAGTAAAGATGATGGACGGGTATAAGGAAATAGAAAAGAAGTCATTAAAAATCTGCTAGAGTAAAATCTTCCGCAGTGAGAGCAAAAGCCAGAGAGAAGATAAGCACTGTAATCTTAAATGTCATAAACTTTTAGGTCTACAATATACTGAGCTCAGTTCTATTCTTAGTAATCAATATCTTCTCCCGAGTCCTCTCAAAGGGAACGGCAGAAAGAAAAAGTGCCGCAGCCAAAGAGCTGCCTGTGCTGCTTGGGTGAGACAGTTCCACGGAAAGGCTCTGGAACCCACAAAGTCATTATGGACTTTGCCGTCTAATATGCAAATTTCAGCCCCGGGAAGGTGTTGGTAGCCCACGTCAAGCACGTCATGCTTCCTCCCGGGGTTGTGCGTGCTGTTACACAGGCGGGTGTGCCGGTTTGGAGCACTCGGGTCTTAGTGGAATAGCTCATCTGGAATGTTGAGAGAGCCAGTAGGAGGAGATGAGGGGAAAAAATTAAATCTATATCTATCTTAGCACCAGGAACCTTGTTTTCTATTTTTCCCAAGCTGCCGCTTTCCTTCCGTGAGCAGCGCTGTCGCGGTTCCAGCTCCGGTGCGTTCCAGCACTTGCGTTTCCCCCCGCGGGTTCGGCGTTTCCCCCCGCGGGTTCGGCGTTTCCCTCCGCGGGTTCGGCGTTTCCCCCCGCGGGTTCGGCGTTTCCCTCCGCGGGTTCGGCGCGGGTTGAGGCGCCGCCGCGCTCCGCGCCTGACCCCTGCCGGTGTCACCGCCGCGGTACAGCCTGCCCCGGGGCTCCAAACACCCCCAGGGGAACTGCTCCCGGGAGATTGTCACGCTCAAGTCCCGCAGCCCGCAAAATTATTTCCGTTGCCGTTGTCTTCATCAACTTATTTACATATGCCAAATGTCACACAAGTTCTGTGCTTTCGGTTATGCCTGCTGCTACGTTTCTCTTGCAGATTTCTTGATTTTGATGACACTTAAAAAGAGAGGGAGGGGAGGGGTGTGTGTGTGTGAGATACACATTTTTTAAACGTGTATCAAGTATGTAAGATGCATTTTTAACTGTATTGTGGAAACTCTACTGAATTTTTGCAATGCATTTGGCATCCGACTGGCAGTTTTGGGGCCCCCGTCACGTACCAGCAAAGCTTCGTAACAGCACAGGCTGCACACTCTCACCAATTTCATTTCCTTGAGTAAAGCCCAACGCAGTGTTTTCTTGACTGCTAGACCACTGTCTCTCGTATTTCCCAGGAATTTCCTGCGCTGCTGTACTTCCATACACCAAGCAGTGGGAAGATAGATAGGTATGCGTTTAATTTAAAAGAAGCTGATGGTTTTGTTTACAGGAATTACATTCTAGTCCTTCGTCTCCATTCCTCGCCGCATTCCTTTCATTCAGGGGCTCAGACTGTTTACATGGGCCGCTTCCCTGGCGTTGGCTAAACCCTTGGAAAGAAAGGCGACGTCTCCAAAAAGAGGTCTGCTTGGGAAACTCCCCCCAGATGAATGGTCTGTGTGGGGAGCTGGTGGGAATTTAAAGCCTGAAACTGGCGGCGTGGGTGTGGGGTGCTTGGCAGCGGTCCTGAAACAAGGGTGCTCCACATGCCTGCTCACTTCTTAAGGTGGCCAAGAATATGGTGTCTCTGGGCCTGGGACACGCCGTAGCCGCTTACTAGCTGTGTTGGTTCCTTGAATTTCTTTAAACAAAATCTTTTTGAACACTTTCTCCTCCCCACTCTGACTTCTTGAGCAGACAGTCCCAGGCAGAGCTTTGTGTGGTTCTGTTTCCATCAGTGCCAACACTGTCCTGCTTTACAGCCCTCAACAAGAAGGTTTCAGGCCTGCTTACACCATCCTTCAAGAGCTTTCCCTAAATTGTACCTATATAAATGAGTTATCCAACCTCATATTCTTTCTTTGGGCCACCATTGATTTTTTCAGTGCTCTCCTTGCATGGGTCTGCCTGAGTGGACAGAGCTGTGTCACACTGCTGCCAGGTGTCCCTCCCTTGATGTTACACGTAGTCTTCAGAGCTCCGTAAGTGGTAGAAGTTGAAGTAACCTTCTCACCACTCCCCAAGTTATATGTCTAAAAGGTTGTTACTTTTCCCCCTTACTGTTTGCCTTCCTGAGAAGTCCTCAGACGCCTTGTGAGGACTGTTTATAACATGTCTGTTTTCTACTCCTCACAGAGACATGAGGATTTCTCCTCCTCAGACAAGGTCATCCCTGAAATGATATTACCGAGACAACAGAGCATTGGGTGATCATTTCAAAGCACCTTTAGCTGCTTTCACTTTTTTTGTGCTGGGTCTGGTTTGAGTACAGCCTACAAAGCATTAAAAGCATTGGCCCTAAAATCCAAAGCTGAGATAATGCCCTCACCTACTAAAAGGATAATCCAGCTCCTCTCTCTGCCTATTATTCTGATGTGGTTTTGATCAAATTGATGTGACCAGCACTTAGTGAGGTTTTGCAGCTCTTGCCACTGTCTGACATGACATGAACTTGCAATTAAGAGAGCATGCTCTGCTGAAGCACAGGATGGGGCCAGCACTGAGAGGGGTTCCTAAAGTGCTTCACAATCTCTTCAGAGCTAAGTGCCAGAGTGATGCTTTGTCCTGAGCAGGGCCAACTTGTCAGAGGGCAGCTTTGTGTGGTTTGGGAGAGATTTATTTTGAAACTGGGATTAAACCAAGGTGCCCACTTGTGGGTCTCTGCCTGAGCACTGGTTGTAGTCCCTGGAGCCCAGAGAGCAATGCTGCACCCACTGCCTTGTGCACATGAAATTGCTGCTTAATTGACCAAATCTCTGCTGTCTATACTTGGAATTAAGCATCAGGTACACCTGTAGACACTCGTAGATGGATGCCTATAGTCAGATGTCTTCAGCCCACCCTTGTTACAAAGTGAGCCTGGTTTTGCAACATCCAGAAGTATCAGCATTTTGTAAGAAAAGCCTATTTCAAACCACCTCCCTTGAAAAATCATTTCATTTCTTTGCAGTAAGTAGGTAGACCTGTCAGAAACCCAGTCCTCTTCCATTGTGTGGAAAACAAATAGAAAAAAATAATTTGTCAATATGATTTAAGTATTCTTATTTAGTATCTTTAAATGCATCTGTAAGTGTAGCCTCTGGACACTCAAAACAATGCCAGTTCAGCTTTAGCATTAACCCTCGAACTGGGGAATTTCCTGGGAGATGGAATACATTAATTTCTATCAGAATATTTAGAGTACTGAACAGGTTGAAAAATCTTCCTCCTTCTTTATGAAAAACAAATTTGTGGTCAGGCAGTTTCCATGGCTGCATATGTAGATATATAGGAAATAATACATTTTCCTTCAGGTTTTTTTTTTGCATGTTCTATTTTACAGGTTTGGTTTGGTTTGGTTTGGTTTGGTGGTTTGGTTTTTTTTTGTGTATATTTGCAACTAGGTAGGAGGAAGGAATACACTAAAGTGTTGATTTGAGTGCTGATCAAGCTGAAAAAGAATGAGAAATGGTCTTAGTCCTCATTAATCGTTGGCTGGTTCTGAAAACCCACATCTTTTATTCACCTGCCAGGTTGAGAAGCTCTGCACAGTCCCGCAGTGCACACACCTGGCTCAGCCTCCACTTTCCTCATCTTCCACAAAGTGGAGCTACAGCTGCACTGAGCGAAAGGAGTGCGGAAAAAACGATTAAAGCATAAGAAAATAATATTCTGCACTGAAAAAAAAAAGTTGAAGCTTGACAGCTAAAAGTGAAGGAGAGAGAATTCATCAATCTAACTTTGCAATGGTGTGAATCCAGAAATCATAGAGGCTTCTCATCTTAATCCATCTCGAGCGAGCAATGAAGTGGGTGTACTGCTTGCATGCGGCACACCCTTTCTTTACCTTGGCACAAATCTTGCCAGGAGGTGGTAGGATGTGTTTTTTGTGGGAGACAAAGGTTGGTTTTCAAAACTGGTTTCATTTACAGGTAGGAATGGGTGGTGGCACGTACCACACCACTGAGTAGTGGTGACTGCTTTCTGCTGTGATACGGCACAAGCAGCTTTGTGAAAGCTCTAAAAAGTGATGCTTTACAGCTGAGTGAGGGTGAGAGACATTCTTGTGGTTTGAGCTGTGTCAGGACCAAAACTCTAATCACTGCTGCAGCCCTGTGTGGCACATTGCTGACCGGAGGTCAAATAACTGGCGTTCAGTTTCTGCCTGCAAAGGAAGATTAATAATGCTTACCAGCTCATTACTGAATTAATTCTTTAGATACGATGGTCAAGGTTTGTACAGCACACTGAAAAAACAAAGAGTTATCTAAGTTCCTAGTTATAGAATTAATGGTATTGTTAATATATAACTCTGTTACATACTGCCTACAAAACTCTCGGCCTCAGAGTCTCAAAGAGAGAAAGATTCTTGTTTCCTAGTTACATACGTGGAAGCAGAGGTAGCAGCAGCGTGAAGTAAATTATGTGAGTCCCTGAAAAAAGCCAGTCAGGAGTGAAACCTGGTCATCACAATGTAGCACTCTTCCAGTAAGGCCAGCAATTACTTAATTAGCTCCTAAGCATGCAAATAGTTCAATTAACTAGGGTAGTAAGCCTAGAAACTAGCTGCAGCTGTGGTTAGGAACAGGGAAATGCAGCCCTGGACTGCAGAGCAGAAAAGACACAATACAGGGCACATCCAACTGTGGGGTACATACAAAGGCAGTGTTTCACTCAATTTTTATTGACAGAATCAGCGCAGAAGATGGATCCCCCATATCCATGTGTGAACTGACACCCACTGACGTGAAGGTGAGAAGCTTAGGGAGGTCAAGCTAATGCCCTGGATCAGCTCTGGCAGGTGAGAGACGGTGGCTAATGGGTCACGGAACTGATGGGACTAATGCTGGGCATCCCTGAAGTACAGATTCTGTGCTTCTGTTAAGAAATGTGTAGATGTGGCACTTCAGAGCATGTTCTAGTGGCCAAGATTGTAAGGGGTTTTTTTGTGTGTGTATATGGTTGGATGCAGTGATCTCAGAGGTGCTTTCCAACCATGATGATTCTGTGATTCTGTTAAGATGCTCTGGCTCCTTCCTGTTACGTTTACCAGTAAACCTCTGACCTGACTCCTTTGTACACCTTTTATGACAAATAAGGAGGAAGGGGATGCAAAAGGGGCTGTTGCAAAATCCAGTTGTGCCCCAGCTGAAATCCTTTGCTGTCCCTCAGCTGGATCTTCCTTGTTTCACCCTGCAGATCTGGGGAAGGGGAAGACCTGACTCACGTCTTTGCTACACGCACTGTACTTAGTAAACATGGGAAAATTCCTGCCTGTACCCACAAACTAAGCAAATAGCTCACTGCTCCTGATTAACTCCCTGGTTTCTGCTACAACACGTAGGGCTAACAAAGAACCATATTCTCCCGGCAGTCCTTGGGAGCCACGTGTTAGGAATCAGTTATTTTGTGGAATTATCCAGAGCAGTAATTCCCAAAGTGTGGGGATTTCCCCCCCCTTACCTGATGAGTAAGTCCCCTGTGGCTGTGTTATCAGGCACATGTTGAGTCGTGTTGTGTGACAAGGAAGAGACCATGTTGGTGCTAATAAGACCAAATGCACTCCATAGGTAACTGCTTTAGATAATTAACAGGATCAAATCTTTTCCTATCTTCTAAGAGCTTTAGATGAAAAGGACACAATTCTTGCAGGATTTTGAAAATGATCCAGCTCTGCCAATGTCACGGTAAATGGCTGTTCTACATTGTGGGAAATATATTGTTAATGAGATGATCAGGGAATAACATTCATCTTCTTTCCTTTTTTTCTTTTTCTTTTTTTTTTTTTTTTTTTTAATTTTACTTAAGGAAGAGTACAGCAATCTTTTAGGGTATGAAAATCCAGACAGCTTTTGAGTAAGATGATTTGACTGATGATAATATGATTGTTTAGCAGATTATGTCAATGGTAATTTCAGGTTTGCAATGTTAAAAGCTAGGGATCTTGAAGCTCTTTGCTGTGGCTTGGAAACTTAAATAGCAAGCATTTGCAGCTCGTTAATGCTCGGGTGCCCTAATTGTGGACCAGGAAAAGAAGTTGAACATGGTGGGTGTAAATGAAGCAGGAAAGTGTGATATAGCCCAGGTGATACACTCAGCAAGGAATGGTGCATTGCAGCTCATGTGTGGAGGAGCCCTACATCTTTCGAGGTGCTGAGGAACGCAGTGTGCCAGCCTCTATTTGTATTTAACAGCTGCTAGTCGAGGAACACGCTGTGTAATTGTGCAGGGACACAAAATATTCTGTCATGAAAGAGCTCCTCATCTGTCCTTGAGCATATCAAGAGGGTGAGAGGATTTATGGAGCTGTCACCCAGGAGATAACGAATGCACACACGTATGAAAGAAAGTGAAGAGACTATAAAACTATTAGCCTGGCTAGCAGGAAAATGAAGGAGTTCCCTGGTAGTTAATGCTTTTAACTTGCTTATTCTTTCAATACATTTGAAACTCTAGATTCCAGTGAAGTTTACTTTTATTTCACCTGCATTGCCATTCTGCTCAATTTTTGCTGTTTACTCTCTATCATGTAAATTCTCCCTTTTCAGATAACTGGAAGTAGACATGAGCTAGTGGAGTGACCAAAAGTTTGCTCCCAGTGAGATGCCCTAAAGAGAGAGCATGAATCAAACTGGCCTAAGTTGACTCAAGAATAGAGATAGTCATGTGCTCAGAAGAGAAGTATTTGTGGGGCCAGCTTCAAACTGACTGAGGCTAATGTGCAGTTCATGTTGATTGTTCAGTTACCTTGGTTATAATGAAATGGGCTTGCATTATGGTGTTAGGCAGAGAGAGTGTTCGTTCTCTCTTAGGGAAAGAGTTACTGGAGATTTGATGAAGGCACTTGAGGTGATGAAAGTCGTGGTGGGAACTGATTTAGAATTTCTGGTGCAGGGGGAAAAAAAAAGCCCTTGATGTCACCCAGGCCATCACATTTCTTCTCCAGAAAAAGTGCAACTACACTTCTTTGAAGTGCTGGTATGACCAATCATTGCTAATAAGGTATAGAATAAGATCACAAAAAAGTATACTTTACAGGTACATGTACAGAAAGTTATTATATTGTGGGAAGCGATTAAATGCTGCAGCATCTTTGTAATTTACACTGTGAAACAAGTATTAACTGGTTGCAAAGGCTTTTGCAACTCGGTGTTTTTCCTTGAACCTGTGTTCCAAAGAGATTGTTAGGCACCAGTTGTCTCAGAGTGGCTAAAAAAACTTTAGAAAGAAAAGGAAAGTTTGCTGAGCAGAAGTGGAGTGGGGAAAGCATGAGAAGAATCAAGAACAGAACCGCTTGTGCTCAGCTGGATTAGGGAACACAGTAAATAAAACATAAACAGTAGCAAACATGGAATCAAAAGTTTAGTTAGAAGACATCTTGTGGATCTGTTGACATCTTGAGCTTCTATTGACATGAGGGCGATGTGGGGAAAGACACAACCAAGTTAAGACCATGTGGGCTGGTGCTGTGTGGCAAGAGATAAAGGTTTGGTCCCCTGATCTGCAAGTGATTTCTTTTTTCTTTCTGTATTTTTGCCAATTAATTCCCCTGCGTTATCTGTACTTTAAAAAATGTCAGCTGGAGAAGCTTGCTTGCTTGCTGTTGTTGCATTACTAATTACTGCAGATTTAATTATGGTCACGGTGTTCAAACCTTTCAGGCAGCTATTTGTTTGTGTTAAATCCGAGGAATGAGAGAATTAACCAATTCTCCTCATGACTGGGCTGGAGCAGGAGATATAATTCTTTGTGTGAGGAAAAAGGCTCTTTTCAGAAGAATGGAGCTAAGCAAGAATGATAACCTGAATCTTGTCAGGTTTTTATTCTGGAGACTGGCAAAGCTCAAACACAAGGCAGCATAAGACCCAGGTAGGACTCGTCTTCGCTCTGGTGCAAATCTGTAGGTAGATACTTTTTCTCTAGTATAGTAGAAGTCTACTTTCTACATATTTATTCGTTTTCCCCACATTTATTTTTCTGTATATTTATATAATTTCCACAAATGCCTTATGTTTCCCTCAAGATTGGATCTTTTTAGATTTACTTTTCATAACTTCTTCCTGCCAAGGACTCTCTCAATTCCTTTTTATACCCTGTGTTTGAACTACAAAGACTTATCTGATTCATCAGCCATGGAGTGTTTTTTACTCTATACCAAATCGTATGATGGCTTTTAGTGGTGTGGTATTTTCCAGTTTTCTAATAGGTATTTTTTAAGGCTTAGGTTGATGAAGTCAGGAAGCATCCTGGCATCTGTACACAGTGCTGTGCTGGGACACGTAGACATATTCTGTGAATGTGTGAAGCATGTCTGTAACTAAACATATTCCAAATAACGTATATGAAGTCTAAATATGCATTTGAAGATAGCAATTTGAACATCCTTTGTGTATTCCCACTTCATACAAGTTTTCACTGTATTCTTAAAGACTACCAAAAAGAAAAATATGTATTTTTCTGACAGCAATTCTTGTACAAAGAAAGAGATTCTGCCATCATTTTCCTTACGGGCTTGATCAGCTATTCCACTTTCTCTTCTAATTTGAGATCATCTTTACAGACATTTTTGTATTATTCTCCAGAATATTTGGGTCATCAACAACATTTGAGTTCAAGTGCCTGCCCGGGTACTTGATTCTCAGTATATGAAATCAGAGGTGGCCTCATAATTTGAATCTGTTCCAACTGAAACAATTTTACACCATAGCTAAATTTTGTCAACTCATTCATCTGATTTCTAGATAGTTAATAAATATTCATCTGCAACAATGAATGTCTTATCTCTCCACCCTTAATCTTACACTACCTTGAAATGTGATGATTTAATCTTAATTTAATCCATGAAAAGGACTCTCTTAGTCATTCTGATTACTTAATTCCCTTGATAGCCTTCTGTCAGGGCTTTTGTGTATCAATCAGCGTCAGATCATGGTGTACAGTTGGAGAGGCATTAGCGAAACTCTAAGAAGTTTGTTGAAGCAATGAGTAAAAGCCAATTACACAATTTAGCCACTTATTTTTAACTTTGAAGAGTTGTCTTAGAAATTCTTAATTGAGTTAAACAACAGAGGCAACCTTGTATTTGAAAGAAAATATATGAAAGCCATTTTGACTCTATGGAGTGCCACAGAAACTGTCTCAAAAAGAATTGGTTTAATAATATTGCCAGTTTCATGAAGAAAAAAAACATCTTGAGTGGGATGCGAGTTACTGAGCCACAGAGTCTGTCTTTCACCAGAGTGAGCAGATGATAACGTTTCTGACTAAATGCGAAATAATTGACTTCAGGGTTGCATTCTAGGCTCCAACCTGTCAGGTTTTCAATCAGGATTTATGCCTGAGATCCTCGTCCTTGTGATGAATGGTCCATGGGAGAAGGCAAATATAGCCTAAGGCCAATCTGTAATTCTTCAAAAGCAGATCCACATCAGGGTTTTGGAACAATCTCTTGGTGCCAGTGGGTGCTGCTGCTATTTAGGAACAAGTAAGGACATCTTTGAGGCTCAGGTACATGTATGTGATTACAATAAATACAAGGAGAGAACTGTCCTTGGGCTTTGGGAGGATGAGAGCGAAATTTCAGAGGTTTGTTGTGCAGGATTGTGGGATAATCTTGATTCACAGAGCAGACAATATTTTGCCACTTGTGTGCTTTTGCCTTTTGTTCATGAGAAAAACTGATGTTGGCTCTATTTGGTGTATAACTTTGATACATCACCTACTGAGTGCTTTCCTTGTTGTAAGTAATAAGAGAGTGTATAAAGATATGAAATGCTTGACAGAAATTAAATGTGAACTGTCAAACTGATGAGACTGGTTCTGCCAGAAGATGAAACTCTTTTGTTTTGATCTGGGATTTATTTTTTTTGGTCTAAATGGCTGTTCAAAGTCTCAGTATGTTATTGCACAGTGCACACATGGAATACAAAGCCTGTACTGCCTGCCTCCTCCACCTTCACCCCAAAATCCTGGGAGAACTGTCTCGACTTCCTCAAATTATTTGGCCTCTTCACAAGCTCCACTAAGGATATCTAGATAATTCCTTAGTTTGTAGAATGTTCTTAATGTTGAATACAGCATAATCTTGAAATAAATCTGTTCATGTGGCTGTTGTGTCTGAAAATTTTGCAGCAGGTGTCAGAAAGTACCATACAGAATTACACCCTTCTCTGTGTTAGTTTGTCACGTACTTTTGGAACTGCTTTTCGGTGCAATATTAAAAGTATTCTCTATATTGAATATAAAAAGATTTACTGCATATAGGGTAAATGTAACTAAGACTAGCTGAAAGTTCTTATGCATAGAATAATCCTTTTACATACTTTCTTTAATGCCTGGATGAACAACAGTGTCTAAACTGGCACCGATAAGAGGGACTGGGCATGAATTTGGTAGATGTGTTCTGAAAAGCAGGTCAGTATGTGTATAAGAAACTGAACTGGCAGCCTGGAGTGAAAATGCTAATTCAGAAATAAATAAGGGAATTGACTATTAGCGTAATCAGAAAATATAATGTTCTAATTCTTGCTTTGCATAACTAACAGTCAATTAACTTTCATTGACTCACGATGTGAAAAGTGATCGAGAGATGTAGGTCCTTTGCTTTGGTAACAGTCTGTCAGTTGGGAAGAATGTTTTTCTTGACAGTTGATTAGGGGTTAAATGAGCTGAATAAAATTGGTAATTTTTGCAGCTTTTCCCACTTAGTAGAACAACTATTCTATGAAGCATTTTTCTTTACATTAGTTGTAATGACTGGCTTTAACTCATTAGCACTGTTGGAAGAATTGGTTTTGATTGACAAAGGTGTCATTTTGGTCTTCTCAAAATCTGCAAGAGTGGCTGGTGCATATAGAACTTGGATCAAAAAGTATTTTGATTTATTTTGATAGATTTGGGTCTGCTCTTAATCAAACAGCTTCTCTTAGGGAAGTACATGCTTGGTCTGAGCATGCAACAGCTTAGATAGTGAAGATAATGAAGCACATAATGTGGGACCTGCCTGTCTCTACAGGGCACTTCATTGCACCACAGAAGAGTTACCTCAGCTCCTGCTGACCAAGAAGGCAGCACCTCACAGCACATTTGTAAAGCCACAGACACAGATTGCAATCACTGACTGTTTTGGAAGAGTAACTTTGGCCTCTCCAAAGCACCAGGCCCACCAGGAGATGTTGGCCTGCTCTAGCTCGCTGAGAGTACCATCAGTCCATTTGGTGCTCATTGACTCCAGATGATGGAAAAAAATAAGTGGGGAGAAAAGAGGGTACTTTCTGAGCAGTGGCAAGAGGGAAAAGGGTTGAGCCTGAAAATATTTACAATAAGCTCTAACTCATGGTAAGGCCTCCTGTAACAACAGCTGTGGTTACACAGGTGCTTATCAGTAATTACCCCAATGAGCTTCCTGAAAGGAATGGCTATATTTCTCTTAAGATTGGGGAAAAAGCAAGGGTAGTGGGGATCACTAGGAAAAATGGATCCATAAACCAAACATGGGTACAGGTTTGTGGGTTTGGATTGGTGGGTTTTTTTGCGGGGGGACAGAGGGCATTTTTCTTCATAGGCTCAGGAACAGAAATTGTTTCATAGCACAATGTTTTTCAATGCTTTTTTAATTTGTGAATTCACTTCCTCACACACCTCCCCCTTCCCTTTCCCCCCCTCTCCCCTCCCGCCCCCATTTAAGCTCTTATTTAATGATCTTTAGTCTACAAGAGGCTTGATTTTATGGCTAGCTTAGTAGTACCTCTTGAATGGCAGTTAAAATACACCATCTCTCTCCAAACGAAAACTTAACCATGGCTCTAACACAATGGGCTTGAAGAGTACTGATGCTGGGTAACTACTTGGGAGTTTTTGTTGTGGTTTGGAACTAGTCCATGTTTTGATAGAGAAAGATGGTTTTGGAGGTGATTGATCAGGCTCTTGGTGAGGCTCTCTGTTCCTCACCTGCAACAGAGGTGGAGAATTCTTCTGCTGGAGTGCTGCTGGCTGTGACTGTCTTACTGATGAAAGCAGCTTTTCAAAGCTCCTTGGAAAGTGCTGTGCTCTTGCGCTTGTGACACTTACTTAGAAGTTTATGGTTTTGCTAAAGCCCAGGAGTGAAATGTCTTTTCAAAATTTTAGATCAAAAGAGCAAGGCTAGAACATCAACAGGAAATAAAACATTTTTATTGAATATCTGTGTAATATGTATGTTATTTTAACGACAATTGGAAAACTCTACTGTGGGAAGTCACTACACAAAGTGAAACAAAATATAAACCACCTCATCAAAAATGAAGGTAAAATACGGCTAAAGTTGTCAGCTCGCGGGCCACGAGCGATATGGCAGGATAAAACACCCCAAACATTTCTACAAGATACAGAGAAAACCCACACAGAGAAACACTCAAGCAGGCAGTAAATATACACAAAGGCAACTAGGATCTTTCTACAGCATCAGATTCTAATACTTCACACAGCTTTGTCAGAAAGGTACATGTGGCTTCTTTGAGGATGAAAATGTCATCTTGGTCACATGGCAGGTTCAGTCACTGAGAATCATCGTCCCTTACAAAAACCAGTTCTATGGTGACGTTCAGTCTGGCAGTGTAGGAAGAGAAAGCATTAAGAATACCTTAACACAATGAGTTGGTCCTGGCAGTTTGAACCTGCAGCTATCCTGAATGAACAACTGAAAAGTTGGAGACCATGAAGCTCTTATGCTGGAAAGCTGACTGTCTACTTCTTCTCTTTGGTGGGGTTTGGTCCTTAAGGTTAAGATTTGAACGTATTCCAGCTTGATGCTTTGCATGTATGCGCCTGTTTCTATCAGAAAATGTCTCACTTGTGTTTTTTCCGTGTTTCATGTAAAAAAGAAAGAAAATGGGTCTTGCTATTCTCACTTTTGGAGGTGGGGAGAGATCCAGGCTTTTTTTTTTTTTTTTTCCCTCCCACCTCTTCTTTACTCACCCAATGTACTGAAGACGTTGGTGCTTGGCCATTGCTGCACTGCCCTCTTGGGCTGTCACACCTCTCCCAGAAGCAGAGCCTGGAGGGAGGCTGTGGAATTTAGTTTTCAGTACACAGGTCTCCGATTACATTCACCTTTGTTTTCAGAAATTTCTTCTAGCTACAACTGGTAAGAATGTTCACGGTTAACTTCTCATGCCTCCCTCCAAAAGGTATATAGCATTTCCACATTTCTGGGGTAACTTGCATTGCCTAAAATAATGAACTCTTCAAAGCATTATAAATATATTCACAGCTTGGGAAGATAAGCAAGGGGCCTCAAAGGACAGTACGTGAGATAGAAGTGATGCCCTAAATGACTTGATGAGATGGTGCAAGCTGAGATGACATGCTGGCTAGCCGTATGATGACTATCTACAGTAAAGCAGCAGGGGGGTGAGGGAGGTTGGAAATGTAGACTATTGCACAGGGCTTGACAAAATGCTGCGTGGTCAACCCATTCAATATAGCATCCTTGTCCCCTGCATAGCTCTCCAGTTCTAAATTGGTCCATAATAACTAGAACTGCTTGTGCTACGCATTCCTTCGGCAGTGCAGTAGAAGGGAATGGCAGTATTATTACAATATCACTACGGAATAAATTGATTGCTATCCACTGAGAAAACTACATTTCTAAGCACACACGGCAGTCACAGTGATACACAGAGCAGTCTTTCAAGACTCTTATGGAATGACTAATAGCTTCATAATAGTGCCATTTACTACATAATAACATTGAAAACATTTAAAAACTCCTCCTGAAACGAGCATCTAGTATACAGAAGAGGTTGCTTCAGTTTTCTAGAACTTGTTCTTTGTTTTCACTTTTTTTTTAAAGGACAAATTAAAACTTAAGTATAAATAGTATATAAAAGGTCACTAGCTGTTCTCTTTTGGCTTACTTTGAAGTGCATTTAGAACTATGGCTAAATTTTGTCATCTTCTGATGGGATTACAATACTGTCTGTTTACCATGAAACTATTTTGTATAATAAACTCACACGGCTGTGTCTAAAAAATATTCTGCATTCCTTCTAATCTGAGTTAGTATAATAAAATATTTTGTTACAAAGTCTAATGTGCAAACTCATTATAATGTGAAATTGTGGATGGAATTCACAGTATGCAAATTTTGTATAAAGGTGATAACGGAGAGCTATTCTTGTTTTCATGGCAGCATTTCACTACTGCTGCGTCTCCCCCCTCCCTTCCCCCCTCCCTGAACAACCTCTGCAACGGTCTTTCTTTGTGGGTTAGATGAAATCGTTGCCTCCTATGGAGCTGCTTCCTCAACTTTCAATCTAAAGTCATTTCAGTCTGTTATGCGTTTGCTTTGGAATATATACAAAAAAATGATATCCTGGCTTCTGGCTACATCTCCTTGAGGTCAGCCATGGAGCTGCTCAGATCATGCTAAGTTGCCTGTGAAAGAAGTCTACCTACTCGGATGTGCCCCTCCAAGATTCACTGTGGATGCGTGGCGTGTTAGTAGGATGGTCCAGTTGAAAGCTCAGATTTAAGTTGTCCTTTAAGATGTCAGTGTAACACTACTAGTGCCTTACAAGTTGGAATTTTTTTTTTTTCTGGAATGCAGACGATACAATAGTTACCCTATAATATATTATCAGCTCTCCTATATCTCAGTCAATTTACATAATTTAAAATAGAACATCTTATTAAAAACATCTAGATATACACAGATTAGGAAACGCTTACAACATACAAATACACAAACTAGAAATAAATTCTCAGCATACTGGTGTATATATACAACTGTGTGATACAATAAATAATTTCTGTCATGCTCTATCTACACATCATATTGCTTAAAAGAAGAGTAGATCTTGGGGGCAGTGGTGAAATGAAGCGCCTTTAGAGGGCTCTCTACATTTAAATTTGTGCAAATTAAAATGGGAATTTAAAAGTACAACTGATCTGTGTTGGGAACACATGGCTGGAAATGAAAGGACCCATATTACTGAGGTATTTACAGATACTGGCTAAAGAGCACTATGTGGGCAAATGCAGAAAGGCTTCTTCTTCTTCTTTTTCGTATTCATAATTTAATTTAATTTAATTTACTTCTTGACTGCCAGCATGGCATCTACCTCCTCCTCGGGCTGTAAGGTGTGCCACTGTGCAATGGGCCGCCGGGGGTTGGCCAACATGTCTGACCAATGCCGCAGCTCCGCTCCGGTGCTGTTGTAGCCCACAAAGACTTTCCCGATGGCATCGTTCTTGCCAATCTTGTCATAGTCCAAAACAGTCACAACTATTTGCACTTTCTACAATGAGACAGAGAGAGACTAGTGAGTGTGACAGCAAGGGGAAGGCGGGCAGGGATGAATCTTGGGACAGACAATGACAATGAAGATGCCCTAAAGGAGGGTAAGTGTGTGAGAGCCAGAGCAGGTTCTCACAGCAAGAAGCAAATTCAAACTTTTGTTTCTTGTGAGCCTTCCAAATAAAATTAAGTTCACATCCTCCCTTTTAACTTGAAACTTGCCCCCCCTTACATCAAAGAGCTTCATATGGAAATCTATTTTTTTCCCTTAACAGACTAACCACATATGGATTTTGTTTTTTGTTGTTGTTATTGAAGACTTACACTGCTAGAAGTCTGTAGGGCTAAGAGTGAGATCTTAAGGTAAACTAAGATCTAAGTGACTACGGATTCTAGCATTCAAGGGAAAGAAAGTGATGCAATTTAACACATCTTTATTGTTTAAGCAAGTAAGTAAAAATTAGGTAAAGTTCAGAGACGGCTCTACCCCAAGTTAACATTTCTACTTCTAAAGAACTCCTAGCCATGCTCCAGCATGCTAATCAGTTATTTTCAGATAAAGTCAGAAGCTAGCCCTTATGGTTACTACATACATATATACTACATACATATGCATACTCATCTGGGTGTATGTGCACATCTGTAAGGACGTGTGCATACTGTGTATATTCTATATAGTTAGAAAGGAGTCTAGAAATCAGGCTGCGTGCTTAGGGGAGCTGGAAAGAAGTATAAACCCCCCTGTGACTGAGCCAGCGTTGCAGTGCTACTGCTGCTGCCGGAACGGTGACCTTTGGCAAATGGGGTTATACTACTCCCACAAATTCTGCACGAGCCCATCTGTCACAGCTCATAGACAATTTTCCATTCACTCAGACTGGGGCACGCTGGGAGGTGATGTTCAAGCCAGGCGTTTGCGTATGCACTTGCGTACACACACGCACACATTCCTCTCCATCAGGACATTAATATTTGTTGAAAGAACACAAGCAGCTATTCCTTCAGTGGAGTGGTATTCTCCCCCAGCAGCACCTAAGACGTTAACAGCCTTGGGCTGATTTTACTAAACTGTAAACTCTTCTCCTGAGGGAGCTTTATTTTTAAAGATGCACGTACAGTTCTTTTCCTGATTCCTTTCTATCCCGCGATAAATACACACAGCTTCTTATTCCAGTGTGAGTTTCCTGAATTGAAGGAAGAAATGTCCTGAAACACATTTCTCCCAGAAAAATATTTATCCTCAAGCATCAGGTTTTTAAATTTAAGTTTTTAGGTATATGTACAATCTGTATTTCTTACTGGAATGGTTAATTTCAGTGTTTGTAATTGGAACTGAGTCTTTTATGCATATCTTCAAGACCAGGTTCATGAGGTCTACTTTAACAGAGTTCATTCCCTTACAAGATTGTACAATTCATAGAGCCAGAGAAAGAGATGATTCCAACAGGCACTAAAGTATTTATATAGTTGCTGATGACAAAAGCGTACATCAAACTCAAGACTCTCTCTCCCCAGAGCACTCATGATAAAAGGCAATATCCAGAAGCAAGTATTTCTAGATACCAAAATGATGTTTTAGTATTGCTGTTTGCAATCTACTCACTTTTAATGTTGATGGTACCTCCCCAAATGAATCTTTGTTTTAGAGGCATCGTATAATCACAGATATAAAAAGTTAGCATGAGACTATTATTTTACATTACAAAACCAAGTTGCCTGCTCCACCTAGAAGCCTGGGGGCTAGTTACTATTGGAATTTTAATTTTTCTGGGGTGTTAATCATACATCAACAATGAGCACTGTAAACAAAAGTCCCTTTTCCTTGTTCTATAAAGATGTAAAATCAGCCTGCTCTGAGATGATTTTCACCTCATGATCTCTGGCTTAAACCTAGAGAGAAAGGTGAGCATCTCTTTGCCTTTATACCATACATTAAAGGAACAGCTGCACGGCAAAACTCAACAGGTGCTAGCAGAAAGCACCACATCTGCTAATAAACACTTAGATTAGCAGTTTCCTTGGCATGATTAGACATTCCTTGGACTGAAAGGGCCTGGAGACATTGCTACCTATGGAGATGGTCTGTCTTGAAAATGGCAAAACGTGCTCGATCTGCCTGTAGCAATGGGATTTGACTTCCCACTGGTGTTCTCCCATTACCCTTAAGGACATCACCTTTTATCCCCTAAACAGCCAGAATCCATAGTCACTATTAAACTGTTGAAAATGGTAATGTTTGGCCCATTTAAAATTACATAGATGTACTGCTATTGAGTTGCTTTCCCTTCATGAGCTCTGTTGTCTTTGTTCTACAACAATCAAGTAACTTGTATAAGCATTATTTTTTATTTGACGGTGAAAGTTTGCTTAATGACTTTTACATGAATTACCCTTAAGTCACGGTGATTCTTACCATATTAAGTCTAAATAACACTTTAAATCTGTTTTTCTAATGATGAAATCACTTCAGTAACCATAAGGAAATAGCTTCTAAATATAGTCTGTTATAACTAACTCCAAAATAGACTAGCATATGACCAAAGTCCATAATTACAGATTTTAAATCGAGGCTATATACTGAAGTAAATAGCTATAAAGTTGTTCTAATAAACTTATTTAAAAAAAAAAAGGCAAAAATTTAAACAGCTAAACCACAATACTTTTTAAAGGGCCTATATCCACCTTACAAAACTGACTTTGGATTAGAAGGCAAAATGGCCGAGTACCTACAGAATGCACCTAGCCAGGCTAAACCTCAGATCTGGTGACTTGGAGGTACCCATTGCAGTTCCTTAGTCCTGTCTCTACTTGGAAATCAAGACATTTGTTGCCTCAATTGCCATAGAGGCTTGATTTGATTCATCTCTTTTTGCCTCTGGGTCTTTGATGCTTGCTATGAGATCTTTCACAAGTAGACAGACCAGCTTTCATTAAAATCAATGTGAATTAGGCCCCACTGGATTTCACACTTTTTGATTCCTAGAGTCCATAGGCACCTGTACATGCTGTAGGGCATGAAGAAACTCTAAATGGGCTAGTCATGCATCCCAGTCACTACTCCTACTACCTTGCCTTGCCTAGTTTTATTATCTTTGTCAGTACCAAGTCAATAAAAACCAAGCACACAGCTTTGGTTGAAATGTAGGCCTTGGCTCCTGGGCTTCTCTCCAGTACTGCTGCTATCAAAATCCAAGATACAGAGTCTCAAAACCCATACCATGCTCTTATCTAATTAAAGGGGGCTCCCAATTTGGCTCAGGCCATTTAAACCCATTTAAAATTTTAACCTACAAATAGCATAGCACCTAATTTTTCCCTAGACCTCTTTTACAAGCAACAAAAGGCTGTATTCCCAGACTATTCTTAATCATGGTCATTCAAACTGGGAGGCCCCTGACAGTACACTTTCCACACAGTGCTCCACCCAGAAAAGCTATTGTCTTGCATAACAGCTCCATGGACACAGGGTTCCATGAGCAGGTGGGAAGCCAGCATGCAGTTATTTTCTCCTCTGAGGGTATTTAAACTAATACATCTTTCCTGCAATGAATGCTCTAACAAGTGACCAAAATAATGAAATAGTTTAATGCTAATAGTTAGTGCTTTAAAAAAATGGAGGAGGCCTGTACCAACTGATCTTTACGTGGTTTAGACTACCTAGATCAGTCCAGAAACCAAAGTCTCTCCCTTTCCAAGTAAACCACCCAACTAAGAGGTTTTCTTATGCTCTGAGG
>BJBW01009284.1:29863-49772 GCA_004320125.1 Scolopax mira
TTTTAAATTCCCTTAGGGAGGTGAGTGAGTCAGTTACAGGTTTCCCACATGCCTCTTGAGCATGCAAGAAAAGGCTAGTTAAGATCAGAAGTTAAATCTCACTCACATGAGTGAGGGACAATTTGCCTCCCAGTAGCCCAAAGGAAGGTTATTGAGTCCCTGAAAAAAATTATATGATGCCTTGTCCTAGTATTCTCCACTGCTAATGAAGTAGACCTCCAGCTCACTGTGCTGACTTCTGCAGCCCCTAATTTTAGGCACTGAGATCTCCAGGAGTAGCACCTGGACAACTGCTGGTGCTCCCCAAGAGAACAGGTACTGCAGTACTGACCTCTGAGAACCCCTGAGATTCAAAAATGTATTTTTTCAAGGGATGTAGGAATCACTCAAAAGTTTTCATGGTGTGTGATGAATAAATGAAAAAAAGTTGTGATTAAATTATGTGTTTTACTTAAGAGGGATGCTGCAGTGCTTTCAACAAACAGGACTGATAAATGCATAGGGAACACAAATTTAACTGATGATTCTAATTCATTATTTCAAATAAATTGGAGAAAATTGCTACATATGCCTTTTCTTTCATCCTTACACTTTTTTGCTGGCACATTCCTTCTCTATCTCCCTGTGGATTTATTTTTTGCAGAATCCATTTCTGCTAAGAGAAAATGTCAGTTATCCATTTCTCACTGATGAATCAAAGCTTCATAAGTACTGTGCATTTTATCATTTCCCTCTTGAAGCAGTCACACTCATCTAATGTAGCACAGGGCTGGCACCTAGGTGCTAATGAAGGCACGCACACGTGATAATTAACAAGACTCCTGTTAAATATTTATAAGGGCTGAGAAATGGAATGCAGAGGGAAGACAAAACACTATTTGACATTACCTGAATTTGCTCGAAAGGTACTTCAAAGCTGAAAGACTCGTTGTAGTAGGGATTCAGTGTGTTCTTTTTAATTGTAGTCTTTTTCTTCTTCAGCCTCTTACCGTTCTGCATCAGATGGATCTTCACATAGGGATCTAAGTAATCAAGAAAAGAAGTAGAGCTAAGAAGGGCAGTTCAGTGTGTTTTCTACAGATTTTAATCCCACACATTTAAGAGTTAATAAAAAAACCCCAAACAACCAAAACCAAACAACCCTTAGCAACAAACAGCTTGTATTAATTTCCACTGTCGAAAGACTCCTGTAGTATTGTGAAGTGTTCCTGATGGAAAAAGGTACAAAACATTTATTGCATTATCTCCTTAACATCACAAAGGAGGGGTAAATCCCCACCTAACTTTGTTCTGTAGCTCATTAACCATCCTGGAAATGTTTTGACTTTAACATTGTTTATTTACTGCAAACACTTCTTAGCGATGGGGCTGTGGGGTGGCTTTCCCAAGAGCAGTGAGCGCTGCTGAATGCAGGCCCGATGGGCACAGGGCTCGGGTGGCCAGATGCCCTGCAACAGCCTGGCCACTCTTCACATCCCCGCTGGGGCAGGAGCTGCACTGCTGTTTCCCCATCCTCTCACCTCCCCGAAGGGCTCCAACTGACACAGCTCTGGGTCCGTGGGCCTGGCATATGGACAGACTGCAAGGCAGGAAGGGATTTTGCCCCTTAAATACCAGTTGTCTATCCTAGTGCTACATGCAGCCAGAGCAAAGTGCAGGCCGTGATATTGGTATAAATCATGAATTTATGAATTGTTTTTGCTAATCTCCATTGAATTCGCATTGTTATTTCTGGTGGCTAAGTAACAGAACTAATGTGTTACCTAATCAGGTATTCCATGTGCAAGCAAAACTCTCATGGACATTACTGCCATGAAGTGTTATCTCAGGGGTTATACTTTCAACAGAAATTTTCCCTGCTTAAAAGAAGAGTGCTGTCAGCCCTTAATCTGTTACAAGAGCCATGTTCCTGTCTAGAGAAGGGATGAGCAGTTCTTCTTCTATGATGGTGTTAATTAGCAGTACCTTCACTGAGCTCAGTTATTTTTCTGTTTAGGCCAACTGTGAAGCACCACCTGAAGCATCTCAAGCTTATAATTTTCAACAACCTGTATGGTACTCTCACCAAAATTTGTGTGAGTACCTCTTTTCACTTTAGGCTGCTGAAGTGTGATGCCTTGCCCAGGCAAAAGGCTGGCGTGAGTGAGCTGGTAGGAGCTGTATGAGGTGCCAGACAGCCAAAAGTCATCTGTGGCATAAATTAAGAGAGCCTGAATGCAATCTAACAAAGGAAAGGACTTCTCCTTTCCCTCCTGAAAAAAGGATGGGGCTACAGAAGAATGACAAATGAACACTGAAATTAAATATTATCACTCTAAGCCAACCATGCTTTACGACTCTGCAATGAAATTAATGTTCAGAATGCCTGAGAAGAGTAATTGCATTCTGCTACAGTCAAAGTATGCCTTACTGTGGAAGACCTAGGAGTTCAGGACGGTTAAGTTACTGGAGTGACTTGATCATGGTCTACAGTACCTCTGAATGGAGCCTAATTTTGATAGTGGACTCTGCAAAAAAGTGTATAATAAGATTCAATGGCTGTGAGAAGAAACTAGACAAACTCTAGAAACAGTCATGTACTTTAGTAGTAAGACTGAAACAGCTGGGATAGCTTCTCAGTGTTTGTGGTGAACTCTCTGTTACAGAGGGTTAAGATTCCTTCTCCCTCAAAAGACTCAAGTTCAAATAGAAATTAGATCTCTGGGCAGGTTTACGCTTGGGGCTAGACAGGGGATTGCAAGGGTTCTGCACAAAGTAAGAATTTTGGCTGCACAAAGTAAGAATTAAGAAGTATCATGTGAAGAGCAGAAATGCTAGCAAAAAGCCAACAGAGTTCTCTTTCTTTCTGAATACTGAGTTCACCATCATTGTGTACAGGATTTGAAGGTGGGAAACAAGTAAATCTGGACTCTTTCAACTTAGGTGATGTTTAAGAAAAGCTCTTTGCTTAAGAAAACCTTACTACTTCTGCTGAGGCTCCATGCTGAATCCACAATTATTTTGTCATGCAAAACGACGTTTTAGGTATAGCAAATACACAGTAAGAAAGTTCAGTTCTCAAGTAGTAGAGTGTTAAGATATAGAAATGAGATAAGATGCTGTTAAAATATAATTTCAGTAACTAGAGTGAGCTGGGAGGCTGAACAGTGCAGTAACACATTATTATTAAGAGAATTAGAACTGAAGAATTCTAATAAAATAAATGCAGTCAATATAAGTCAATCCCTTACTCATCTGTGGTCGTGCACAGACAATATACACAGATTTGATAATTATTCATATGCTCACAAGGAACTGTATAGTAATGATTTATATAGCAATGCAGATGTATTTCTATCTTGGTAAAAATTCCATATTTAGACAAAACATTTTTTAACTTAGACCCCGAGCATTCATATACACTTGAACTCTATGTGCACATTCACTTTAAATAATTTGCTTCTATTGACTTTCTACATTTTCTGTCTTCAGGCTGCTCTTAGAGCAAAATCTGACCCCAGAATACTCACGGCCATGCGACAAGGCCCAGAAGCTAGGTTTCTGTAGTTTCTTTTTCATGGCCTGATCAGCTGCTTAAGTTTGTGCGTCTGGGGATTTGAGACAGACTCAGTCAAATGCCAGTTTTTTTATTAGGAAAAATGCAAGTGATACCAGACTGCCATGGCAGTGCAGAACTGTGAGTGGCAGAGGTCCCAAATAGAGCACAGAAGGGGACATATCATATGAACCAACATCCTTATTATTTTTCATCCAAGGGTAAAATTTTCATTCCAAATCAAACAGAAATTGAATATCACCTAACTGAAACCATGGTTCTTCTTTTCTAGTTTCAGAGGAAAGTATTAAACCAGAAAATCAGAACGGGGTGTCCAGCTGAAGTAAGTGGATGGGCCATTAGAGATTTTAAATGAGTTTCTTCTTAGATTGTACATCCACTTCCTATTTCTTGAAGTATCCCAGTCTTACCTAATTCTCCCCTCTCTTCATTCTTCTGTCTCTCGTATATGAGCCCCTCCACCAGTTAAATTATCTTCAGTTACATTCTCTCATATCCCATGACATTATCTCTAACTCCCTCAACTCTCCAGTAATCTATTTGCTTGCGAACTACACAGACAACCTGATAGCTAAGCACAGACTTTACTGCAACTTCATGAATAAATTTCTGAAAAAGACAGATTCTTTCCCACAAATAACGGGAGCTAAACTACTTGGAGTCAATTATTGGAAGAAAGGAAGATAATCAAAAGAAAGCAGAACCTCTGGGAAGTGCCAGTCTCCAGTGATTTTTCTGAGATAAGGTTTAGTGCTAATGGAAACTTTTCTTCTCTCTACCTGCAACATAACCTCAGTGCTGGCACCATTACTCATGCTGAGTAATACTTTAATATGTAAATATTCTCACTGAATAAGTGAGACTACTAAGGATGACAGAACTGATATTACAGGCCAGCAATGATGAATTGTCTCGTAAGTGTATAGCCTGGGCATAAAGTGCAGACTTCTTTTAACCAAGTAGAAATTTCTACATCTGATGCCAATGAAAATAAATATGCATTTCTCTTTATGTACCCTGGACAGTTATCTCATTACAGAGTAAAAATCTGTCTTTGTTCAAATTAATTGAATCCCAAGATATTTATTTCCCTCCACGGATACAAGACAGCCTTTTCACTTTCACGTAAACAGTAATACTGAAGAAATTTCAACTTAGAAGAGGTTTTATTCCTTTCAAGTAAACGGGGATTTAGATCCACATTATATCCAGAGGTATCTGTGGATGGACCCTACTCATCTATTGGGAAGAAGGGATGTTGCATCCAGAGCACTATGGATGTCCCTCTGCCAAAGGGGACAAAAAGGCTGTGTGTCCCTTGCTTAATAATTCACGTTAAGCAATGTGTGGGATTAAATAAAATTCTGCTATTTATTCCCTCATTAACGCTCTAGCCATGAATGCTAAAAAGATGTAAAATTCATAACTAATTGTGCATTGTATATTGTACAACAACATCTCAAGGGAGGCAAGCTGAACAGCTTTAAAAGCATTGGGGGACCAGCTGACACATTTTGTTTACCTGAAGTTTGCAGTAAGATGCCAATACATTATTTCAAGGATAATTGAAATGGTATGTAATAGCAGGTAAAGACTTCTGAGTCATTTGGACCGAGAGGCATATATACACAATTAGAACCCTCTTAGAATAATGACTAGGCCATCATCATCATGTCGTAGATAAGATGCACTTAGAGGTTTTAAAAAAGCAAATTTTGCAGCTGAAAGAAAACAGTACAACTCAAAAGAAGAAAATCATGAGTAATGACACTATCTGAGGAAAAAAGCTGAACTTGAGAATGACTGCCTGTCAGTGGATTTTAAGATGAAAAATTTGCTATAGGGATCAGTAGTTAATGAAAAATCGTTTTCCAGCTAGGTAGGAAAGAATTCAGTACACAAATTTCCAATTGTATGGATCTTCACCAGAGATGTGTCAACAACGTACTCAGCTTGGGATGGTTTTACTACAATGGTTTATTCTGAACGCAAACAAAAGGATGGTGCCCATCTTTGTTAAATATTTGTATGACTTCTGTAATCTAAACAAAATATGAAAAGCAAGCACCTAGAAAGTTGACAAATATGAAAAATGCCGCAGGGATAACACTGGAATTGTTTGGGTGTGCAATTACAGTCCTGAGCCTGCGTGCGGGGGTAAGCCTAACAGTTTATAGAGAAAAATCCCACACAGCTCTGTGCAATGGGATCAGAGAAAACCCTCTACAAGCCTTGAGTAAGCCTAACATGATTAATACAAGAAAACCTGAGCCAGAACAAACTAGTCCTAAATGCAATTGAATAAAGTTTCTTACGACAAAACACTGTAATAAGAAGATGTTCTCAACTCAAATGTAAAAATCAAAAATAAATATGGTGCCAAAATTACCTCCAGCTGTATTTTTGTCTTCAGTGTTCAGGGTAACTGGGTGCTAATTAGCACAAGATTTTCCCATCAGAAGAGAATTTATGCCAAACTCATGCCAAAGCACACATCACTGACATTTAGAGCAAAGGTGTCAGCACACAGAATCACAGCTGACTTTCCATTCCAGGAAGCAGAATGAATTCCTAAAGAGCTCGGAAATCGATCCAGTAAGTAAAGAAAATCAGGTTTGGAAATGCAGCCCTATAAAGGGCTCTGAAAAGGCGTCTAGGACAGAGGTGACTTGCAGGGTGGATGGTAGGTTCCATGCTAGGGAGCCATAATCACTCTCATCCTGCAACAGGGCAAGAAGGTGGGAAGCCAAGGAAAGGCCAAGTCAGAGCCTTAGACCAGAACAGAGGCAGGCTAGATTCCATATTGCACCCTTAAGCCATTCTTACTCCATGCAAACACCCTTCAGACAAAGCAGTTTTGGCTACAGGAGCAGGCAGTGGGGAGAACAGCAATTTTATACAGCTTTATACAACTTTATTTTCTATAGAGCCTCTGCCAGGGATGAAGGCCTGCATGCCTGCTTCTGCCTTCAGAGAGCGACAGCAGCAGTTGCCACAGCTGTGCTATGGAAAGCAGTGGGGCTCTGCTCTCAGAGCAAAACAGGATGAACTTCCCTAGGAGTTCACACAGATTTTCTGATTTTTCCCAAGGATTATGGGATGTGCTCCCTTGGTGGACATATAAACACTTCTCTCCCAAGAGAGGGATGATTCACATGATGCCAGTAGCATCCAGGCCATGGATAATTTGCCCTGACTTTTTTTTCTTCTGTTTATTCATGTATGGATGAGAGGGGATAATTAAAGTCTCTGAAATAATGAGCTTAGAGTGATATTGTGCCTGGATTGTCTAAACTAGTATTTTTCAGATGAATGGAAAGCTTTGAATGGGAAGGAAAGCCAGAGGGGGAAAAATGTGTTATCGGGGGAAGAAGCAATATAAGGTACAATTACGAAGAAGGAGTACAAGCGCTATGGTACATTCTAGATTGCATAAAAGCTATAGTTTATATTCATTGACGCAAGCTGTTGGGCCTTCTACCTTCCTCCACAAATGAGCAAATTAAAGTTGGAACATTATTTTTAAGGTGCAGCTGATGTCTCAAGGGAAATGCTGGAAAACATTCTCATTAGAAACAATTCTCTCAGCATAAAATATTGGGTTTGTGATTTTTTTTTCTTATCACATTTCCTTGAAAACAGGATTGTTAATTTTTTTTAAAAAGTCTATTATTTGCTACATAATGTCCAATCCTCAGCTAATGTTGCTATTTAGATACTCTGATCATAGTTTCCATAACCCTACCAGGCTAATTATTTGATGTTATGGGCCAATTCTTTAGCTGTAGCCAGTATTCAATCGAAATACAAGGGAAAGGTGGGTTCCTGTGTAGTGTCTATGCCAGTCCTGACCCCAGCAAAACACTTTTAAAAATCACTTTAATAAGTGGGCTGAGGATCAAGTGGTATGCCTGGAAGATTCTTTCAACACCACCCAGTAGTATACTGGACATGATTAGAGTTGAGTAATTGCAAGATGGGCTGCCAGAGTGGCCCTGAGAGCTGCAAACAGTTGAGTTAAAAAGACTTGTATTATCCTTGCTAACATCTGTCTATGCCCTGTGGATGGGCTGCTCCAGATGCAGCCCACATGCACACACAGAGTACACTGCCCATCAGGCCCTTTCTTGCTCATATTATATATCATATTGTAACAAGTTAGATGACTTTGGATTATGTATTTCCATCAGGGTCTTTAAAAGAAGACACTGTAAGACTGGTCAATTTATAAATTAAAAAAACCTGTAATTTCGTGTTCAATAACATTAGGCAGATTCCCATAGGAATAATGGATTCCAATAATCCATTTATAATGGGGAAGAAGAGGTTGGTATTTATAAAAACTAACACTAGCCTGCCTATAATGAAAAAAGTTAAATGGAGAGTGTAGCAAAGCAGTCTCAAAATAGCAGCTCTTCACTGTTGTGCAGTTAGATGAATATCAAGTTGTTACTGAAGTGCTGAATTCAGAGAACCAGGGAGCCTTGGGAAGAAGGAGGTGTTGTAAAAGTGACAGCAAGCCAATGATGCCCTCACTCGAGAATCCCAAACTGAGGTTGCTAAACATGGAGAGCTGACAGCTGAAACAGAAATGTTCACAGTGGTCTGAGGGTTATTCAGCCAGTGCTTGAGTCTGCAGTTCTACCCATAGTGCTTCCAACTGGAACATAACAACAAATGTTACGGTGCCAGATGGGGAAAGTAGCAGAAAACTGGAAAAAAAAAAAAGAAAGAAAGAAAAAAAAAGCCACCAAAACTTACTTAAAACCAGCACAAATCGCATGTATGAGCTTATGATTAAGTTTACTGCCAGAGCAAGGGCAGCTGATCTGTCTCACTTGCATCCAAGCAGTTCATTTCAGCAGTTACACACAGGCAAAACCAACAGTTTTATAAAGGGCATCAAATGTGGGTTGAACCAACAGGAAAATGCACCTTGAGTTTTGGCTGTGGGTTAACACAAAATACTCCTGTGGAAAAACAAAGCAACTCAACCAAGCACTTTGTAAATGTGATGATGTGGAAACTACAAGCATCAAAGCAGTAAACGTGGCTCCCCTGTATTCGCACCAAAAGAACTGACTGCTCGTGAAGCTTGAATGTAGTTCAGAGGGGGAAAGACAGCATGGCATTTTCAGACTTTAACATGCTGGAGAAGGGCACCTGCAATCTTAGATAACAAATAAAGAAATAAAAATGCATACTGTAATATGCCATGTTTGTATACAAATGGAAAGAATACAATAGCAACTAAGATGAGGGAGGCATTAATACCAAATGGTGGAAAGGTATTAATTGAGGATGCTGATATAGGCAGACTCTCCAGTACAGGAATTCAGACAGAAACCAAAGCAAACTGGCAATACTCTAGGCAGCAAACACTGGCAGACTGCTGAGTTTGAATTTATGTAATGCCATTTGATAGAGAACAAATTAATTAAATTTACATTTATTAAATTGGTGGTACTGAAAATACCAGAAGGTAATACACCAAAGCTTAAAGGGATTCAAAATACTGTCCTCAAGTGAACTGGTGAGGAGGGAGGGGGGAATAAATATTGACTGAGGAATAATGACAGACAGAAGAGTGGAGAGAGAGAAACAGAAGGACATAATATAGAAAAACCCAAACAACCCAAGGTTAAAGAGCAGACTGTATGAGATATTTTAGCAGAAAAAAAACAGGAACAGAAAAAACCCAAGTACATAATATATCCACTGCACTGTTTGTAGTACCTCAAAGGCCTCCAGAGCCGGGCTGGTTATCTAACAAGGCCATGCAGAAAGTGGTGCCAGTATTTGGGGTGGGGGGCAGAACAGCCCTACCTCATTCTCAGGCACAGGTTGCCATCATTCAAAAATTAGGCTGAAAACGTGAGCATGTGAGGAGCATCAGGTGGCAAAGACTGGAGGGTGTGTGGAAGGGCCACGCACCTGTGTGGGGAACTGCTGCAACCTGCCTGGAAAATGTGTGATGGAGAGGAATTCTGCTTCACCTTTACAAGTCTCCACTGTTTTCCTACAGCTGTGCTAGCTTAAAGTCTTGTGTGTATCTATTTGGGGTTTTGCTCTTATCTATTTTGTTTTACAAAATAAAGCAATTAAACACCGGCTTTTTTCTCCCCATCCCTCTTCTGCTGATAGCTGAGAATTTAAACTGCTAATTACTGAGTGAGGAAATGTTTCTCATATCTTATGCCTTGTCTCCTGAGCACTGGGAAATAGAAGTTCAGATCCCTTCAGCCAACGGAAAGGTCTGAAGAACAAGTTCTGAGTCTACTCTGCTGTAAAGAACATTGTATTTTGTGTGCTACTATCAATTACTCAGTGGTGCAAAGGCTGATGCCAGGTCTCCTTTCTTCAACATGAGTGCCCTTGCTCACCTTGCCTGTGTGTGATCATATAGGTCTCTGTCATATGAGATATCCTCTCCTATGGTTATTTGCTGCGAATAGCTATTTGCCTATGCACTGGATGATGGGGGAAAGGTGCCATTCCTAATTCTGTAATCCTCATAGGTGATGCTGCTGAGTGGTGGTGTAACTACCAAGATTTCAGAGGACTTGACTGAAGGAAACCCAGGGGGCTTGTACATGTTGGTTATTCAAGAATTTCTATTTGATGTTTCTCTGTGCTTCAAGGCTTAAAGACCCAGAATGACTGTCCCGAGGAAGATTACTGTGCCACACAGAGACAAGGGCAAGGACAAACAACCAGAAGAAAGCCAAAAAAGGGATTTCTTTCATGTAGTGAAAGGCTGTCCTCATAGAAAGAGCTGATTGAAAAGAAGATCTGGATAGACTAGACAGCTGGACAATCACCAACCACGTGAAATTTAACAAGAGAGTGACAGATTTTTCACATGGGACACAGTAATTCTGGTTATATATACCAACTGGGGGATGAGAAGCTGGAGAAGAGCCCTGCAGAAAGAAATCAGAGGGTCTTTGTACATGGCAAGTTGAATATGAGTCAACAATGTGCCCTAGCAGCAAAAAAAGAGCTAACTGTGTCCTGGGATGCATCAATGTTGTGGTTTGGGCTAGGCTGGACAATGACAAGATGACAAAGGGTCTCCCACACCTCTTGTTCCATGTAGAGGAACAAGAGAAATAAAGGGATTTCTGAGTTTAGAAAATAAAAAACTAATGAAATATTAATAAAAAAATAGATACAATATATAAAGATATATACAAAACCATACCAAGCTCCAAGGGAGATGTCACCAGCAGGCCCTGGGAAAGGGAAAGCTCCAGGCTGGACTCAGTGAATTGGAAATGGAATGGGAACTGAATTCCAGAACACTCTGATGACAAAACTCACAAGACCCTCCTCCTTGAAGAGAAGCCAACCTGATCCCTTTTTGATCCTTCGGCTTTTATACTGAGCATAGCAGATGGGATGGAATACCCTACTGGTCAGTATGGTTCACCTGTCCTGTCCCCTCCTCCCCACAGGTGCCAGCCCTCCATGGGGCAAGCAACCAAGTCAGCTGACCCTGATGGCCAGAGCAACAAGGATGAACAAGAGCATCTCTCACTCAACAGCATGTTGGCTCTGCTCCACCCCAAACCAGAACGGTCAAGCACAGCAGAGCTGGCCGGTTGAGGGAGGTGAATGTCTTACTCTGCACTGCGCTGGTGTGGCCCCATCTCAAGTACTGTGTGTGGTCCTGGGTGCCTCAATGTAAGAGGGACACCAAACTATTTGAGGAGGGTGACCAAGATGGCAAAAGGCCTCAAGGGCAAGACTTAAGAAAAGTGGCTGAGATCACTTGGTTTGTTCAGCTTGAACATGGCCAAGCAATGACACCTGTAATTAGAACAAACATTGTGGAGACTGCGGTGTGGTAGGGGAAAAAACCTTCCATTTTCTTCTCTGAAAACATTTGACTCATTTTTTTCTCTTCACCTTTAATATATTTCCAATAAACTGCTGACTGATAACAAACAGATTCCTTTTTTGGCTACTGCCCCTACCAAAAAAACCCCAGACCACTCAACACTAAAACCTCAAACCTGGTAGCTGTGTGTCAAAACAAGTCCTAATCTCAGACTTCACAGAAGACAGATAGGAGTTCCATTATTACTGCATAATAAAGAAAACCACATTGGAGTGAGTGGCAGTATTCATTCAAGGGAATTAATCAACCCTGAAATACAGAGAAACTCTATTAAAAACAACAACTAGTAGAACTAGTGTATTAGCAATTTACTGTAGTAATATATATTTCGTGCTACAGGCTTCTTGTGTCAACAATGCCACAGTGAGGTTTTATAGCTTGACTGCACATCAGCATGGTACTACTGTGTTGTGATTGTCTTTACATGGAAAAAAGCTAGTATACCCTGCATCAGGGTAATCTGCATCCTCTCCCAGGGAGGGATAGAAGCAACACACAGCAGTGATAAATGCTGCCTCACATCAAAACCACTGAACTATCATATTGTTTACACGTGAGAGTTTTTTCAAATGCAGCAAACCTAGTTATGACCGTGTATTCCATCCCCTCACAGTCTAAATTAATGTTACGTAAGTTGAGAAGCAGAGGATAGCAAAAATAAAAAAGCAAAGCAGCAGAATGTTTTATCCATATATGATAGAAAGGGTAGGAAACATACAATTACCTTAGCTCATATCATCGAGTCACCAGAAAAATAGAAATATACTGCAAAAAAAATCTGATGTTTTTAATAAAAACCTATTGGTGCTACTTTATAAACTGTTTTTCTTATTTAGGTAAGCTTTCAGTCTTAGACAACGTGAAAGAGACATGTTTTTTGATTCAGATGATTAAACTAGAAATAGCACTGAGAGCTAATACTGCAGGAATGCTGCAGTTCAAAAGGAAGAAAAAAAATATCCTTACAACATCAGTGACTACCAGTAAAGCAATCTGATCAGAACTCTTCACAGCTGAGAAACCAACCCCAGTTATGCTTTATCGAGGTTGATATTTATTTTAGGAGCATACCAAGACTTTCAAAGTACATTTCATTCATCAGTGGCTGTATATTATGGGAGTCCATCAGTATCTGGTTTTCAGTCTCAATTTGAAATGATATTCCTAATACTTTTTCTACCTGAGAATTTTATATTTATATAAAGATGAGTTCTTGTTTGTTTTCATTACTTTTCTGTAAGATTTGAGCTTTAAGGAAAATAATGCAAACGGAAGTAAAGATCTACATGATTGCAGTCTTGCATTTAGCCTACAACACGTCCATTCAGAATTACTTGGAGAAAATACTTAACAGCTCTCCTTCTCCCCCTCTCTCCTGCTTCCCAACACATCCGGTATCTGTTAAGCAGGGTTTTGGAAAGGATTTTGGGTATTCATTTGAGCTATTTTTGGCACCTAATTTTAGTGTGATTCAGAGGATCAAAGTCTTTACTGCCTCAACACATACACCATCAATCTCATATATGAAATCTAAAGCAACTCATGGTATAGATATTTATTTATGCCTGTTTAGACACAGAGGCTACATGAAACCTTTCCCTACCCTCTGCTCAGGGCAAGACTAAGGACAAGTCCAGTCAACATGCTTCCTGCTGGTGAGGAGGAGATCCCTGGAAAGATCTCCAAGGCAAGGCAAGACCTGCATCTGCTCAGGGAGTGGAAAGGGCCATTATGCATGGTGTTTCCTAATATTGTTGGGAAGACTAGCTTTGTTTTTGACTAAATTTAACCACAGTCAGGAAAAGAAGATCAAAAGCAGATTTTCTTGGTATAGGCAACGTCTTCATCTCAGTCTTGGCACAAGAATTCAGAATGTAGACTACATTTGTCAGCCATTTCAACTGAGTTCAGCTAAGTCTTATCTGTTTTTCAAAAATGACAACTGAGTAAAAACCTATTTTGCAGTATCACAAAAAAAAAAAAAAAAAGAACTTTTGAAAAGCCTCAAGGTCAGATTTTTAACTGGAGTACTTGCAGAGGAAGAGCTGGGAGGCTTCATGCCTGCACACATTCTTGTCAATTCCACATAATGAGAAGCAGTGACCTGAAACTTAAGGCAAATTTTTACTTAGACAAGAGTAACATCTAGATTATGCCCACTGTTATAGAAGTGTTATAGAAGTGCTGAAGTCCTTGGTACAACAAGCAATTTACCTTGTTTATTTACCTCAGAAAAGTTACAAGAAAGAACAAGGCCAGGAGGTATTTAAGGGCTAACATTCAAGATAAACTAAAGAACAAGCATTCAAGGCCAACAGCATCTGCAGTAAGAATGCTCTGCTGCCGAGGACATGATTCCTGCTATAAGACAAGAGAACAGACAACTTGACAAATGGCATCATTAGGTGAAAGATGGAAGTATTTCTGATAACACGACCAGTAGCTCATGACCCAATGTACCCAAATTCTTCTTCAAATTCTCCCAGCCATTTAATGGCACAATTTGATGTTTGACTGACATGTTCACCCCTTACTGTACACCACTTTAGTTTAAAAGGCAGTCAAACGCGACACAACCTATCAGAAATCCAAAGGTACATGATAGTTTTCAGCTTGGATTCCTGCCACAAATTTATACAGCAGATATCCAATTTGGTACAAAAGTAGTGGAGCAATCTGATCTTGTGCTTCACTGACAAACCAGATTGAATCTGGGCAGCTCAGCATATTTCTGTGTGCTATTCCATTGGAACAAGGCCTTGATGTAGTCTAGTCCAGGCATCATGACCTGTAATAAAATCAAATAACCCAGGGACCCAAAAAGCATATATGAATTTCAGAAACTCTTTGCCTCTTAATAATTGAAAGTAGGAATATTTGAAAACACAAGCCTGCGTGTTTGGTTATTAGACAAAGAGGAGGAGGAAGAGGATGAGTGGATGACACCACTTCCAAGCTAAGGCTGTACTTGTTGTGTGTAACAGAGAATATAAGTATTTTCAGTTGAAACTAAGCTCGAAAAGCAATACTCCTTTCAAGTAATGTTCACCAAATTCATTCAAATGTGTTAAGTATTTGAAGTTGTAGATGGGTTCATTTTCAAAGGCACCTAACTCTGTTAAAAATCACTGGTAAGAACATGAAGCAATCAATTCCCATGGGGTCTCAGGCTTCAGCTTTCCTATGGAAACTCCTGTTGAACATTTTTCTGCATTAGTCAGTACCTAGGTGACAATAGGCTGCTTTTTTTTTTTTTGGCCTGTGAACAATGAAAGTCACTGAACAGCAATAAGAAATAATTTAATTTTTTTTTTTTGTTTAACCTACATGCCAGTAATGGCAATCAGCAAGCAAAAATATTAAATTTGTGGATTTCAGAAAGACAAAAAATTCTCCTGTCAGAAATTAAGATCGCGAATGTTCAAAAGAATGACCTAAGGAGAACTGAGGTTTTAATTAAAAAAGGGCCAGATTTAGCAAACAATAAACTTGCCTTTCTGATACCCTCAGGGAAGAGAGAGAGAGAGAGAGAGAGAGACAGAGGGAGACCTCTGGTTAGTTTGCCATTAGCACAAAGGAAAACAATTGCAGGGCTTAGGGAGGATTTAGCTTTAACAAATGCTTATCACCAAGTCAAGTCACTGCACACTATTGTTCAGTATTTGGAATGAAATTAATTTCCAACTCCATATTAACCTTTAGGAGACCCTGCTTGGTGGAGGAATTTAAATGCTTGGATTCTGGTACGTAACTAGCAAAGGCAATTTCTTGATTTGGTGAGTTTGACAGCTTATTACCTGAGGAATACCTTATTAAGAGGAAAAAAAAATAAAATTGGTTTCCTTCCATAATGGACACCACTAAAAAGTTGAGTGTGTTGAATCAAATAGGTAAGAAAAACAAAATGAAAGGGGAAATCCTATGTTTTTTTTTCAATTACCCTAAAATTTCATTGCTCTGTGCCATAATTAATCCGCTGATACTTGACAGCATGCTTTCAAGTCATACTCTAGTATAGTAAAAACTTTATTGTGATGGAGTAGGTGTTTTCCAAACTTATTGAAAAATATGTTTTCTGATGTGATGAAGAAAGACTATTCATCTGGGTAACGGGAAACAATTCATAGCCTTACCGTAAAGTAAGACAAAAGCAGTGATTTAGAGAGTAGTGAAAGCAGGAATTTCAGGGCATGAGGGGAAGCCCATTTTCTGGTCTTTATTAGTCTTAGTGCAACAACTGTCTTTGTTGGTCTCTGCAGGACTCTTTCCCCGCTGCATTCCAGGAGCTGAGAGGAGCCCTCTGGAAGTCAGACAAAATCTGCTGGCGCTACCATATTAGGAATCAAACCGAGTAGCAAAAGCCTCTGGCTGAGCAGAGATAAATCAACAGGGAATGCGTTTGCCTTCCAGCCAAATGAGTAAGGCAAAGTGATTGAGGAAGCAAAATAAATAATAATTAAAACACAAATCCTAAGCCATAGGACTTCTTTATCTGTTTTCACTTTTATCATGTTTCCTACTGAAGTATAGCTCGAAGTAGATTTGCAGATATGAGCAAACCCTGTTCCTTACGTTTCTTTTCTGCTGCAGAGCGAAAAAATCCCAAGATACATACATATAAATGATCAGCTTCAAATGCTTTTTAACACATTCTTTTTGGCTGGAAAAGCATCCTTATACCACAGTGGAGCCAGTGTAAATTGCTCTCACTCTATTGACATACATTTCAGTTCCCAGACAAGCTGGCTGTTCCAAGATTTCCCTTAATCGTAGGTGTAGTCGCTTTTTCATTGGCGATCAGCCTTGCAGACCATAGGAAGTCTCACCTGAAGTACAAGCTTTGCTAATGATTCAACTCTTTGTGCCCATAGGCAGAACATGGGACTTGCTATTACACTTCCATATATGTGTATGTATGTATATTGAGCAATCTTAACTAGAGAGGCCCTGTAAGATAACTAATCCATTATGCCATTGGTGAAAGGATGCAACTGAAATCTATAGATTTTGTACCTGCTGTGCATGAATGAGGGCCAGATCTGCAAGGCATGTCAGTGTGTAGCCTGTAAAATGTAAAAAGCCTTACTCCTAATGCATGCCATTAGCGTTATTCAGGGTAACAAATTCTCCTGTGAAATCTTTCCGGCTCTACTCTCAGCATTGCAGATGTTGTGAGATGGTGGATGGCTCACAAGATGCAGGCATTCCAGATGCCATCCCAAACAGAGAGGGAGGACTGCTGGGGTTTGGTGCCTGGACCCACACACCAGCCCCACACATACAGCAATGAGCCATATCCCCTCCTGCTCCTCAGCAGCCCATAGCACAACCATTCCACCTCCTCTCACCTCACACAAGCACATAGCCCATTGCCTATCAGCATGCTTAGCAAAAACAAGGTATAGGTAAGGTTTGGGTTTCCATTCTGAAATCCAGATGAGCTTTTTTTTTGGCATCTGTTATTTCACAGAAAGAAAACAGTCTGGAGAGTAATTAAAAACAGGGACATGTTGAGCAACAATAATATTTCAGCCTTAATAACCTTTCATGTCACTTGTGATGCTTGCCTTTGGCTTCAATGGGTGGGGAACTGTCATATCCACACCTTTTTCTATTCCTCAGGCATTAGGCTCCCATGGTACCCATTGTCTCACACAGCCAAAATGAATGGGGTGGTTTACCCACAAAGTTTAATACAAAGATAAAAGATAGTGTCAGAAATCACATTTTCCTCATGGAGATATCACCTCCTCTTCTAAGAGAAGAGGTGGTTTGAAGAAAGTGGTAGACTAACAGTAAAAAAGAAGACTGTATGTATCTCTGGTATTTGTTCAGGGAAGAAAATCAGTCGGATTCTATCAACCAGCATGTTGTCTTGGTATAAAAATAAGCAATGGCTGAGGGAATGCAGAAACAGGATGGTAGTCACAGCTTTCTATATCTTTTGAGACAAGAATAAAGCTGCATTTCCCTAATTATATAGTGCTCACCCGCTAGCATACTGATTTCATTGTTATCTTTTCTCCTTTCTTGCTCAAACATTGTAGTGGCATGCTGTTGTCAGCTCCAAGCACGTTGATTTTCTGAAAGCCAGTCTTAACTATTCAAATATCCACAAACTATATGAACATTAGCAAACAAAATCTGCATGCAATAGAGCTGAAGTTGCATCAAGATACTCCTAATCTGCAAAAACAAAGGGAAAACACACGTTCACAGGTTGTGACACCTGTGTGTCAGGTGTCCACCACAACTAGTGGTGGAAGATCAGCAACATATTCTTGTATGCTCTTAAGCACTCCTCACCAGTGGGAGCCTGGAAACTGGAGTCCACCTGGGGCACCTGGGACAGCCCTCTGGTTAAAGCTAAATCCAGGGTGATTCACTCTGAAAGGCAATGTGGTGGCACCCAGAGGATGCAATGCGATAACTCAGCCTAAAACCATCTTGATGCTAATTTGAGTTTATTTTTCTTTTTCATCTGGAGTGAACAAGGACGTTGCATCCTGTTTCCTCAGTTACGTTTGCGGTTGATAAGAAAAGCTGGTGGCTTGAGTGGGAATTTAGCATGGGTGTTTGAAGCCCTGTTCCCTTCCATTCCAGGTTATGGGACTTGTATCTACACTACCGATTGAAAAGAGACAAGCAGGACAGAATATTTGCAGAAGACCAAACTTTGCATTAAGTTCACTAGATTCTCCTACACAAGACAGTTAGTATGTATTTTGTAATAAATATTGCTCACCTATAAGGAAGTATTGTTCAATTAAGACCTGGTCTAGAAGTAATAACACATTTCAGCAAAAGTTGCAGATTGCAAAGCAAAACAATGAAAAGATGCGAAAAATACAGCTTTCATGCTGCTACAATTTTCTGTCTATTAACTTTTCCTCATGTCGAGTAGAATAAGAACTCTGAGTCTTACTGGCACACATTTTGTATCTCAATTAGATTTTTCACAAAATAGAGGCTTAAAGTGCCTTTAAAGCTTTAAAGTGAGCTCTGTTTTATAAATTTGCCTTCACGAAGTTACCCACTGCACTGCACCACAGCATTTCAGATTTATTTTTCATAGCATCCCTCTCTTTATAACCATAGCAAATTCCGAACAGGGCTGTAAGCAAAACCCACAGAAGCTTTTCAAAGGCTCTGCATTTTCCTGCTTCTCCTGGAATTATCAGTGTTTTTGTTTCATAAACTTTTGAACTTGCCATAAACATGTCTTGGTATGTTAAAGTATTGTCCTTCACTCAACCTCAGACTGTGAAGATACAGTAGATTACAAAAAGATTTGACATTTATTTAAAAAAATACCCATATACCCCCAACTTTATATGTTTTACTTTTTGTAAGTAAAGAGGTGACTTTGCCAACCATTTCTAAAGGATTAAAAAGCCTGCTGTGTCATCTCATATATCTTCGTTCAGTTTCTAAGGCAGCCAGAGAGCACAAAGGCTGAGAGAAAACCTTTTATCATTTGCAGTTATCGACTGGGCCAGAATACAGTATTAGGTACCTTAGAAACTTTTAGCTAAAACTTCTTTGCTTTGAGAAACAGCTAATATCCTAAGTGAAGAAAAGCAAGCAGACGAACTTCAAAAAGGTTGTTATTATTATCCAGAACCTAACACATTTCAGGGAAAAACTGTAGGAGGCACTTTAAGTAACAACCTATTTTCTGCTGTGTTGCTACAACCATCCAAAAGTTTTTGGAAGTCCTAATTCACTTTATACAACAGGATGACAGTTGCTTTGGGAAAGTTTTAGCTGTCTTCAATGATAAGGTCTTTTATATAAAAAAAAGCAGATATCAGAAGGCAAAGGCAATTTAAAAAATTGTTGCTTCATTGAGAGTGTAAGTTAGCATTTTGTCCCGAGGCTTTTTATCCAAGATGCAGCTGATCTTAATTTTACGGATTTCCAGCAAAATGTAGACAGAATCCTTTTCCCCTGACAGTCTCTTGTAACTGCAAGTGCATTGTGACATTCACAAACTGGAAAGCCAGAGGTAAAGGCTGATATTAAACACTGGTGCCAAGAACTCTGCAATGCAATCATATAAAATTCTATACTTCTCTCTCTGTAAATGTGTAACCTTTTTATATATAAATCACAGAATCACTGAATCACCTAGGTTGGAAGGGACCTTTCAAGACCATCTAGTCCAACCAGTGAAAAAAAACCAAAAACAAAACAAAAAACCAAAAACCACACAACACAAACGAGCAAAAATACCACCCCAAAACCCCCACACAAACCCCACACCACACCCAAAACACCATCCTCCAGGGATGGTGCCTCAACCACTTCCCGGGGCAACCCATTCCAATGCCTGACAACCCTTTCAGTAAAGAAATATTTCCTAATATCTAACCTGAACCTCCCATGGTGCAACTTGAGGCCATTTCCCCCTGTCCTATCATCTGTGACCTGGGAGAAGAGACCGACCC
>BJBW01009284.1:49807-70182 GCA_004320125.1 Scolopax mira
CCTCTCTACAGCCTCCTTTCAGGGAGTTGTAGAGAGCGGTAAGGTCTCCCCTCAGTGTCCTCTTCCCCAGACTGAACAACCCCAGCTCCTTCAGGCTCTCCTCATAAGGCTTGTGCTCCAGACCCCTCACCAGCTTCATTGCCCTATAAATATATTTATTGCCCTATAAATTGCCTTTGTTGCCCTATAAATGTATTTTTAAAATCGTTCTACTTGCTTATGTTTCCTGGGGTTCGGTTTGCTTTTGCATCTCTCTTCTCTTTCAGTATGGACCAGAATTTAGACCGTATTCTAAAGACATCAGTCTATTTACTGACCAGAGATAAAACTCCGAAGAACTCTGGCATTGCTATTCAAGCCAGCAACCAGCTTCTCTAAGAACTGTATCATTAGAAAAGTGAGACCGCAAAATCAACTGTATGCAAACTTTAAAGAATATTCACTGCTGCCAGCTCTTGTGATTTTATCACAATCCCTGAGATAGAGAGTATTTCTTGAAGCCTTAGTTTCTTGGCATTATGTTACCACGAGAGATCCTCAGCTTGCATTTCAAATAAATAATAACTCCCCTAACCCTTATGGCTAGAAATACAAGTCTGAAAGCACAGAATCCACAGATTTAAATCTGGAATAATTTATTTATTACTACTTAAAGTCTATTTATTTTTAAGCCAAGAGCAAAAATTTGGGAATCTGGGTTTGGCAATATCACTACTGTACTCTGTTTACCAGCAACATGCTCTAAAACTGAGCCACCTTCTTATATTTTCTCTGTCTTAGTTCTCATTTCAACCATTGTCAACATGCATTGATAAAAGCTTTATATGCATAGTTGGGAAGCCCTTTTATTTGTAGTTTTGCCTGACGCTTCTCCCGCAAAATTTTCAGAACCTGGGTGAAGTCAAAATCAGGCAAAATTAAGTCTTCAGAAAATTCTTGCTGTTGTTCTCCTTGGAGCTAGGATGGAGGCATCACTAACATACTGAACTGAGTCAAACATCAAAACAGATCTGGGAAAACAACTGTACTGGTTGACTCTCTATCAGGTCAGCATGAACTCATCCACACAGGTGTTCTCACCATTTTGGTAAATATTTTTCTATCTACTGTACTCTGTGTTACACTGTTTTTGCTGTTGGGAGAAGATTTATCACTAAATTTCCTATAGTCCTCTTCTAGCTTTAAGTGTGATAGAAAGCTCCTTTCTCAATTATTATTTAGGCTTTTTCCTGGGGAGAAAATAAAGCAATTTAGAAGACTAATCAGAAAAAAGCAGGGTTTTGAAGTGCTGGACACAAAAAACCTTCCCTGCAGTTTCCACAGCAAAATAGCTGTAAGTATGTAATTCTCAGACAGTGCACGTTTATTTTGTTCTGGTTTTATCAAAAATCAAACTTTGAGCTCTGGCAAGCATGAAAGAAGAGTAGCACGCAAGAGGAACAGATAGAGGGGAGCAATGACTCAGTGTGTGACCTGTGGTTCCTCATACCATCACGAGGAGAGCAGCACCTGAATTATGCTCTTTCTCTGAATCTGTCCTTCTCTGCTGCTTACAAAGGGAGATAAGGGGGAGGAAAGGCTTTGTCTATAGTTTAACTATTGTCCTAAAGATTCATGACTCATCTGGTATCCCTCACCCTGATGTGCAGTGCTCATGGGACCTCTGCATTTTATCATGTTAAATTACAAACACCAGGTTCTCACCCTGGTTTGTTAACATGGATTAAAAATATGAATCACTTAAACCACTTCTCTCCTGCTTTCTCTTTATGTCCTGACTGTAGAAGGTAACTATCTCATATCTGTTTACATTGTGCTCTAAAAAAATGTATCCATTTCTTAAAGAGACTTTACAGGAGCACTAAATATCCAGATCATAATTTTATTGCCTTGATTCATAGCACAGGACATCTGACTTCCACGGATGGTTGCCCATGACTGCGATCTGAATCAAGACGTTTCCTTCCTGAACTCAGTGCACGAGCTCCCTTGTTTATTTTTCATTGGATTTTATTTGTATATGTAAAGTGGGAACACTGTGACCGATCAATCTGATCTTTAGCATACATGTGCACTCTATCACCAAATGATTATTTCATCAAGATAGTATCTTCTGGCCAAGATAAAGATGATCATCTAGGAAGACAGAAAACCAGATTTATGGACTTCACCCTGCTCTGTTAGCTCATATTCTCTGTCTTTAAGTTGCTTTCACATGAAGTCTCTCGGGATCACTCTCTTATTACTTATATTATCAACCATCCTCATTGCTCTGAGGTGCTTTGATAGAATTTAAAGAAATCCAGCAAACTCAAAAACCTCTTAATCACTATGAGTATCTCTGAAACTGATACAGCCTTTTCTTTCTTCATGTATTGATTCTGGAAGTGTTAGCTCATGTGGTAGGATTTACTAATGACTTGGGTTTTGCCATTTCATGTTAAGAATAGAAAATAGCACAGTAACACAGCTATTGCAGAATACAAAAATTTGATTTGTTAATTGAGAACAATTATATAGTTGAGCTCCATTACATAAAGGAACACCCTATATAGGTATTCACAGCAATTACAGCAACTCATGCCACCACGGATTCAGCTTGGTACAATGACAGTACTGAATATATTCAGCTTTGTTTAAAGGGGGTAACATTTCTCTTTCATCTGCTGATTGTGGCAAGTTTTCCAAAATAATAATTAGGAGAAGAACTGGGAAGGTTCTCTCTATCTTTGTGGTACTCTATAGGTCTTCCAAGGAATTAGATGAAAAGATGATTTAAGTCCTGGCAGAATTAACCAAATACAATTGGAAGAACAACAACCCATTAATATCCAGGCCCAGAGTCAATAGAAACAGTTGATTTGTTTCAAATGTGATGTTTCTCAAGAAATGCAAGAGGCCAATTAGCTAGTCTTTGTATCATCATTACCCACAGAATATTTTTTCTTATCATTTAAAGCACCCATGGAATCGGGTGCCACAACCTGTTTGGCCTTTTCGTACAAAAAAACCAATGAGAGACAGAAAGAAGGGGTAAGGCAGGAGCATTGAACCTAATGGTTAAGAATTTTACCTGAATAGTGGGTGAAAAGGGTTGACTTCCCTCCTCCAATGAATATTAAGTTATTTAAAAGAGTTGAATAATTTGGGCATGGTTACGCTCTAGTAGATAATAACTAAATGTAGAGAGGACTCCCCTGGAAAGGAAGTGATCTGGTTCCCTGCTCCAAATGGAGTTTACCCTCTCCAAATGCCAAGTTTGAAAATCTTCCTGGTTGCACCCATTCCCAGGAGTAGAAACCTTAATACTGTCAAATTTTGAGGAACTCCAGAGGAACTTAAAACCATCCCTATTTCTAAACTGCTGTCTTGATTTCCTAAACATTATTATTTTCATGCGATTTGCTCAAAGAACGGAAATTAAAATTTCCTTTCCACAGCCTTTGTTTGACAGTCCTCCTCTGGCATGATAAGGCAACTCTGTGTTTTGCACAACCAAGGAATCCCAGATTGGATTGACTGGCAATTATAAAATGCCGCACACAAAAACTTAGCTAAACTGAGAAATAAGAACCGGCCGAGGCTGTTGCAGGCTGCTGAGTAACAGCAGAGCAAGCAGATGGGCCATGAGCCAGAGGTGAGTCGGCAGGATTTCTGTCTGAGTAACAGCTCTGCGTGACACACGCCAAGCAAAGGCACGACACAATTACAGCGTTTATGGTCACGGAAACACAATTGCCCAGCTAGTGCTCAGCAGACAGAGACTGCTGATCAGTGAAAATTATGTGGAGCTCCTCTGCAAAAGAATAAGGACCACATTGTGTTACATATTTAGATGCCAGCCAGCACCCGGCCGGGTGCCGATCCCGGGCTCAGTCCCTGTGCCACAAAACCCAATTGTGCTGCCCAAAGCTGCCTTTGGAGCAACTGCAGTGAGGAAAAGGCGAGAAACTGATTCTAACAAAGCAAAGACAAGGAGGCACTTCAGACAACATCAGATAATTTAAAACTGTGTACAGCTCCCTGCTAGAAAAAATGGGCACATCGTTGTCATCGTTGGTGAAATTTTCTCTGTTCAGATAAGCAGAGAATTAGGCCAATAATGCCCTACCAGACAAAATTATGTAACTACTTATCTGTAAAGGTTACCTTTGTTTTCCTTATAATAGAATTATCTCCACAAATCCAGTTATTTAGCCATTTACTTACAAAACCATGTAGGAACACCACAATTTCTATCGTCAGTTTATGATTGTCTTTCATTATTATTAATTCCAATAGTGCAATATAGTGATAATGAATCACAACAGGGGCACTGCTTCAGATATTGTAGCACAGCATATCCACCAGACCAGAACAACTACCTGCTGCATTAGGATAATTCTGACACGCTTTGTCTTTGTTTTCCTATCATTTTTTTTGGTTCCCTGTTTATTTTCTCGGCTCTCAACTTCCTAATCTAAGCAAAAATAATGATAATAATTTCCTCCTTGATAAACGCCCTACTGACATCTCAATTTATTTTTGAATCAATCTGCCTGTTTCAACTCAGATCAATAGTCGGGTCCACTGAAAGTGTCAAGACCAGTAAGTGAAAAAGCATACTTGTTGAAACTTGAAAAGTTGACCCTAAACACATAATCCAGCATTTAAAGTATCAGGAACACACCTGGAACAAGCAACATGACATACTCGGTTGTTCAAAATAATGAGATTACACTTTTTTTCAGATGTGGTCTCACTGCTTTGCATCTGGCTAAATTATTTACATCTGTGCTGAATGAGTATAGAGCCATGCCTTCACAGGCTGGTAGCACTCTACATCATCTTTCACACACAACTACATGAATGAACAAGTCTTTTTTTTGGACTAGAAAATCAGGTTCATGATCATCCCTAGACCAATTCCCTAATAATGATTTCCATCTTGCAGTCTGAAGTTCAATTTAAGGACTGAGGAGAGATGAAAACTGTGTTTTCCCTCCTGAGAATTTGTCTAGCTCAGATCTAAAGATCAACAAAATATATATTAGGAATGCACTGCTTTCATTTATATGTGAACTTTTTATTTGTTCCTTCTTTCTTTCTCTCTTGAGGAGGACAGTTCATGTCCCCTTCTGGCATCAGAAAGCCTTACCTTATCTGTCACCAGGGAAGTAATTTACTGTTGAGACTGTACACTTTTTTGCAATCTAATGCTCATGCATATTAAGCATGATAGGTGCTGCACACACTTTTCAGACCCTTATAGCATCAGCTTCCTTTCCGAAAGGATATAACCTATGATATATACCTTCTTCAGTATGTAAGATATACTGCAAATGCACACTGGGCATAAAGAAAGGCACTCTGGCTTGGTTTCCTGTTTTAGGCATTTTTTAGAAATTTTATGGCCTCTTGTTTTTGTAAAGGAATCTGCTAATATATTACTGACTGGATTTCATACTGACCTAATTTTCTTAGCACATAGTCTATCATAAAAAATACTCATACAACCACGATCATACAATGCTAAATTAATAAATATGTTGTATGAACATTGCTTCATTTCTCTTCAATTTGAATACTTAAGGATGCTGGAATTAAAATGTATTGTGATACTCAAAAGAGCCCTTGCTTTTAGCAGAAACAAAGAAAAACATATTATTTTTTTTTCTGTGCTTCCACAATATATTGGTTATGGCAAAACGAGCATTTTCATGGCTATTTAGAATGCTTAAGTGGGGCAGAGTATGATAATATTTTTGGAATGGTTAAGATACTAGTTAGTTCTTGAGGGTTCTCAGCATCAGAGCACATTAATCCAAAGACCACTATCATCTCAGTTCTTCTGGTGCTCTATTACCCTGCTCCCACCTTCAGCTCCCCGCATTTTCTAACACATTTTGTGCTCCTAGGTGGGCAGTCTGGGATCTGCTTGGCACAACAAGCAGAGCAGACTGAACAAAAAGAATCTGCAGCTATTTTGTAATCTCAGTTCTCTTAGTCCTGCAATAAAATGGAAGTCTTATTCTCTGTACTCTGAGGCTAAGTAAATATTGTAGTCATTCTAAAAAAGAAAGGCTTTCTGTTCTCCGGGAAATCTCATCCATGTATAGAAAATAATGAAAAGAGCCCATTTTAGCTGTTGGCCATCTCCTTGTTAGAGGAGTTAGAACTAATGACCTGTGGATTTTGACTTTTTATATTTTTCTTTTCCTTTTTGAAATACTAACATCAAGCTATCAAGCTTGGTGTTACATAAGACTAAAAAAATTGTTTTTCCCGTGTTCTCAAGTTTCTTCTTTTGCAGCATATGATTAGCTGGAACAATGCTCAGTTGAAATTGATGTTCAGAAATTTGCTTGGAGGCTCATTTTGAGACCAATACAATTCTAGAAAGGGATTGCATATATTTTAGCATTAGTCATTCATACACAGAAATGTCTTTTTCATTAGGTTTCTTTCAATAGGCTTCATTTTCTATGCATGTACAAATAGAATAAGAAATAATCCCTGCCCCAAACAGCCAGCAAAGCAAATAGACCTTAAGACTATGAATGTTCTATGTATATACCATTTCTCTTCCATCTCACAGGCTAGAATCAGAATATCAGTTTACAAAGTTTCTTTGAAAATATTCAACTATATGCATTCTTTTCTTCAGTGGTGGAACAGAAAAAACCCTAGTAAATAGAATAACTCTACCACAAGTGAAACAAGCAGGTAGAAAGGACAAATTTGAGGTAAGGAATCCTCTTCCTTTAAACCAAACCTGAAAATTCATAGTGCTTTTTTTCATCTGATTGATACTTGAACTAGTACAGCAATATTTACATGACGTAAAAGTCGGAATTTACTCACAGCTAGAGGCTAGTATTCACAACACTGCTAGTTTACCATCAAAAACTGTCTCTTTACACAGTCTAACCAAGTTGGAGCCTTATCCATGACCAGGACTACTGTGCACAAATAAACAGTAACAACATGATTGCTGTATTGAAGAATTATAGGCTAAACTGTCAGGATAACATCAACTATTACTGCTCTGCAGAATTTAGCTTTTTGTGTAAAGACAAGAAGATGTTTTTATTTTGCATTCTTGAACAAGGGCATTCATTAGCAGCTCTCAGAGTTATGCTTAGTTCAATCCAAGTTGGGTATGCAATATCTATATTTCAAACTGTTCATAAATCACTCTCTGAGGACAAGAACCAGTTGTAAAAGGAGAAGAGCTAAACAATATTTCATAATTTTGGCATTAAACACCTTTTATACAAAAAAAAAAAAAATATTGTCTGCATAGGTCATGAGAATATCATTTAAGTGTATAAGTTAAAAGTGGCATATTTCTTTCATATATGCCATGAGAAGAGAAAAAACCAGGAAAAATTAAAAGTTTCCACTCTTCCAATTCTGCGATAGTACTGGACAGTGGGGTATATTAAACTAGCACTAAAAAAGGTGGATATGACGTTCTTCAAAATCAATGTATTTTTCTGTAGAAAATTTGTTTTATTCTTTCATTCCTGAGTTAATTTGCAAAGTGATAAAAATAGGATTAATCCAAAATAATTTAATTGTGTAAACTGGCATTGTTATTGGAGAAGCCATAAAAATGAGAAAAAGAGGAAAAAATGCAAAAAGCATTACAAAAACGGTTTGCAGAAATTTTCACAAAAGCATGCCACCTAGCCAAAATAGATGAGAACATATTTGCAATTTCTAGTAATAGGCAACGATTTTCTTAGTATCCCTATAAATACCTGAAATCAGCCACAGTGCAAGTTTCTACCAGATGCAAGTTACTGTTGCTCAAAGTGGTAGGTTGCCAGTATAAACTTAATAATATAGTGAGCTATGAATTAGTTTTACTTTCCCTGCCTCCAACCCAATCCTGTTGTTTAGAACACAAGAGGTAACCATGTGCCTTGTGGAAGCTTTTTTTTTTTAATGTTGAATAATGGTATAGTATGATACCAAGTACATGAGTATACATTTTTGGACTTTTGGTACCGTTTTCCTCCAAGGACCAGTGATATACTTTGGATTTCTGAACATTACTATAAAGTATGATGCAAATCTCACATAAGTCTTAAAGTGCTCTGGCAATATAGTCATAGTCTTTATTTTTTTATCCTAAATCAGAAATTTCCAGTTGTTAAGTTGACATACTGTCAATGCCTGACAAAACTCTGCATCCATGGTTATTAATTCAATGTACACATATACTTATCCCATACACATGCATATGCCTTGAATATGATGCAGAATGCTAATTTAATAGTGTATTGGGGGAATGTTTACTCATTTCTTTCAGGGTGTCGTGGTTATAAGAAGTACAAATTATTCTGATTTGGAAACTGTGTGGGAGTGAGGGAGGATGACACCTGTTCAGCAGCACTCCTGCAGAAGCATTGCTCCCACACAAGGGATTTGCATAGTATTAGAAAAATAGGATTTGCAAGTTTTTATTTACTACATAAATATCTGTACACTATAGATCATTGACCAAAGCTGAGCATAACAAACTGGAAGTCACGTTTCTGCTCACATCTTCATTAGTCATACCTAAGAATTCCAGTTGCCGATCTTCTAGCATTATTTTTTTACCATACTTGCTCTTTTATGGTCACTTCTATTATTATTACAACAACAACAGGTATGTTGCTACATATATATTCCAAAAAAATCTTACACATTATATAATTGATCATTTAAATCATGGAATTATCAATTTGACAATATTGTGCCTATTTCCTTCATGAAGTTGTATGTATTCTCAGGTACCCATGACAGACCAAAACACTGTCCTAGTAGTGCAAATTTAGTACATCTAGTGTGATTCAGTGACATTTAGAAAACTGAAAAGTTTTTAAAAAATATTTTCTAGTCATTTGCCTAGGTGCCAGTTTGGCTGATGCCCTTTACCACTACTGGGTGATTCATAGGTTCCTACTTCTGAGAATCAATTCAGCAGAAATTGCTGTTGCTTTTCTATATAATAGAATGGTTCAGGTTAGAAGAGACCTGATCTTTAAGATCATCACGTTCCAACCCCCCTGCCATGGGCAGGGACACCTCCCACTAGCCCGGGTTGCTCAAATCCCCATCCAACCTGCCCTTGAACACTTCCAGGAGTGGGACAACTACAATGTCTTCAGGCAATCTGTTCCAGTGTCTCAGCATCCTCAGAGTAAAGAGTTTCTTCCTAATATCACCTTGATATTAGGAAGAGATTGCAACCGATTTCTCTGGAAAATGCAAATCCAATTTACACAATTTTAAAAAGCAGTGGCACTAGCTACTTTTAAAAGGATATAGTTATTTTAAATCTAAACTTACCCTAAGGCAAAGGACTCCCTCCTTCAAGTATATGGCCATATTGCACACTCAGATCAATAGTAGCTACAATACTTCCAGCTCAAACCAGCCAAGGTCTTTAGACAGGGCTGTGGCTTGGCAGAATAAAAATCAACCAGAAAGACAGAAAGCCCTTCAGCAGTTTGGGGAGTGTCTCTCTATGGATTGAACCCTCCAAGAAACCCACGGCTCAGTGATGCAATGTCTTCTCTATGTGTCCTTTGGGAAGAAAGGGAGTGGGGCAGGGGCTGCAGGAACGAAAATGACATCCTTCCTGTTGTTTGTCTTTCTTTCATAGCTTACAGAGCTCCTCTTATTGCCCCACTACAAACACATCCCACAATGTTTTCTGCCCGCAGCTTGTGAACAGATAGGAAGGGGATACCAGCTCTTTGGTCGTGTGGTAAGCATATTTTCAATTGCATTGTGAAAGAAAGATTGGAGAATTTAAGCCCTGCTGTGCTCCCATACCAGGTGAATAGTTCCTCATTGCTGCTTTAAATTATAGACTTCAAGCTTTTTGGAAGAACTGTGAATATGTGAAAGCTGCAATGCAGTTGTTTCTTAGTTCTCCATCTATTTTTGTATTTCACTTTCTAAATTATCTTATTACATAAAATGATCTTAACCCTACCCACTATTCACCGTCCTTAATTTCATATCTGTTTTTTTCCTAGCAGTTATTACTAAATTTTCTCTCAACATAGTTTTGCCTTTTTTAAATTTTTTTTTTTTCTTTGGTAACTTTGGGTTATTTATTTCGGGGACCTTCAAATACATCATTAATCTTGAGAATTATTTCAATTCTCTCTAAAGCTTTACGATATTATTCATTGTACTCACCTTGGATATTTTGGCTGATTTCAAAGAATTAACAACTAACAGCTCATACTGCTGTACAAAGTATTGTTTTTCATACATGTGCAGCACTTTGCTCCATGCTTCTGCCTAACTCATAAAACTCATCTTAAAATATATGGACTTGAGATTAATCCAATTGATCTATTTATGTAATCCAATCAATCTGCTTATGTTTAAATATGCTCGCATGTTGTTATGGCACTTGGCTACCTCATATAACTAAAATCTAGCACTAAATTAATGGTAGCCACAGAGAGTTGTCAGGCCCCAATTACTTGTGTGCTGCTGCTGTCACTAAACTGAGGAAATAGCCCATCTGTATTGCAGCACAGACAGTGGGGATGATGTATTGTAATGCAGATCCCAGTCCTGTGCATTAGCACAGCAGCTGAGTGTGCGAAGTGCTTACACTGTGCTAACTTAAAACGATCGGCTTCGTTCCCATGTAATACACAACTAATAATTACATTGAAAAGCCTCAAATTAAAGCCCTATCTGAAAGCTTTCCAGACCTGCAGAATCCCAAAAAAGGAATGGTCAATGTAAAGTAAAAATTAAATTAAAAAGAGTTTGATAAAAACCTTAATTAAAAGTGTGTCAGAACAAATACACCGCACTTTATGTCATGAAGCCCATTAAATTTCAATATGACAAAGTGGCACTGGGCGTGAGCATCACAGATTCAGTGCTGCTTTCCCCAAAGGCTTTTCCGGGCCTGAAAACATCCCCTTTTGCATCATGACTAACTCTGCAGCCATCAAGAATAGTGCCATCTCAGAAAACTTATCTCTGAAACACCCAAGAGCCTCTGGAAGGTGTCATCAAACAGATGCAGGTATCAAGTGTTCCCAGCTCCTGACATACAGAATGTGCCACCTACCCCATTTGCATCATCTGTCAGCTTCTGGGCAGCTGGCAAAGATAAATGGCAACAATTGCACCAGGCTTTGGTCTTCTTGGCACTGAGATTCAATGCTACCATAGTCGGCCCACCACTGAAATGGGCTCCGCTTCTGCTCCCAGTCGTTAGGAGAGCAACCTTAACTTTAGCCAGCAACAACCAAGACAACACCAAACCGTCTTGAAAAAGAGTGGATACTACTCTCTCTCCTCCCCAGAAGAAAACAGAATAAATCCCTGCAAAATTCTCCACAAATTTCTCCCTACCAATAAGTTGCTGTTCTTATCTCAGCCTAATCTTAGACAGGAGACACTTTTTCAGATCTACATTTTAGCTGCTGAGGGGGTAGACAGAGGAACATAGAACTCAACTGCAAAGTATATGCTGCAAAAAACTAAAGCCATGTTATCCAACATGGATAGTAAAAACAAAACAAAAAAAGTAATCAAAGAGAAGTTAAGCACAGATAGGTTTTAGTTATTGTTCAAAATTAATAGACTAACACGATTGAAAATCACTGCCATTTCCATACCTTGGTATTTTCTGCAAACACAGAGGGTTTCTTGATAATTTTTTGATAATAAAATGTTGAATAATACAGTTCCCTATTATAAAAATCTACCAGAGGAAGACTCTCCAAACAAGTAGCAAAACCCTCAGAGAAGAAAGCCAAAAATCATTATACCACTATATAATTACTGTATGATTTCATCAGTCAGCAGGAGCAAGAAAGAAACTGCTCTTCACCGAGACAATTCTATCACAACAAGGCTTACAAAAATATTAATGTAAAAGCTTCTCATTGTCTGAAAATCCTTTGCCATGGCAACTTAAAATCAGCTGCCTCCAAGTGATTTTAAAGCTTAACCATCCCTCCTAACCCTTGAGCTTCAGACCTGGTATTTCAACCACAACTATTAAATCTTCCAAACAGGTGTATGCATTATCTCTACAAAGACCTGCATGATGAGCAGGTCCATTTAACCTACAGGGAAAAGTAATCATTTTGGGTCTCATGCGTGGCAGAAATTATTGTATCAGGAATCCTGTATTCAAACCACTCAAACTCTTGCACATGCACTCCCAGAATGGCTGGGGTGCTGAGATGTTTTTTGCATTACAATGAAGATGCTTTTCACCGAACTGTGTTTTTGTGCTGCTTTCCACTTGCTGACAGCATTGATCCTCTTATCATCCTCAAGGATATCTGATAAGAATTATCTGATTCAACGGGAACTTGAGACAGTTTCAGCTACAGATGTACAAAAATTTGCTTTGAAATCTACAGATGCTTCTCCTTTCAGTCAGTGAGACTGGTACGCAGATAAGTTGAAAAAAACCCTGTTACAAACTTGAGCTGGAGAATTGTGTACCTCAATTTCTGTGTACTGCAGAGTACATTTTGAGCTGTGAGTTTTTAAACTGTGTTGGACTAATGGTTCTCAGGCTTGCATACTACAAGCAGTGACTGTAAACAAGTTAACCCCCATGAGAAAATACCCAACTGTATGCATTTCATAAGGAGTGCTTACCTTTTCCTGCTCATCCATTATATGCCTGATTCATGTTCAGGTGATGGCAAGGAAAAAGAGCATTTAAAATTCTGCTATGTGGCTTTTGCGGTAATGTTTTTTAGGACTCAAGCATGATCAAACTGACTGGAGATCTTATTTAAGTACAGTCATGATGCAAATAATATACAACAAATAAGATCCTTTTCTTCTCAGGGAAGAAAGCGATCTGAGCACAAACTGAAGGAGGATGGAGTGCCACAGCAGCACTCAACTCAGTGTCCCTTTCAGTTGGACATTGGTTCTATGCGGTACGAGGCAGTCCTGTCCTGTGCTGGAGATGATATGAGTGCAAACAAAGGCATCAAGAAATGCTCTCCAAGGTCAAATTTAGTCAAATACCTTTACATATGGTTAAACAACAAGTTACATTGCAAATCTGGGAAGTGTTAACCTTAAGGCTCAAAGTAGCATTTAGGTACATACAGAATAACATTGGCACATCTCGGGTGCTGAAAACAGTAAATGTAAAAAGACCTTACACGCTTGCCACCCACCACTGCACCTCCCACAGAACATGTTCATTTGGTCACCCAAAACGTGGAGATGCCCTCGCTCTCCGAAACACTTAGGATATGGAAAAGTGCACATTTCAGATTCCTCTGGGGTGTGCCCTTATTGTCTCAGCTCATGCCTAGCACAGCAGCAGGCTGAGACATTGCAACTGAACTCTGCACGAAGCACAGCCTTTCCATGCTTGGTAAAAAAGGTAGCTGCCCCTGGAAACAGAGAAGGCAGTTCAGAGGACTGGGTTTTCATGAGCAGAATGTGTACCAGGGAACCAGGAACCCTAGTCCTATTCCTACTCAACATGAGGGAATTTAATCCCCCACCTCTGAGCTTTTCCTGTCCACCAGGGTATAGTCTTGGCTGGAGGTTAAGAAATTAAACTCCTTTCTCAAATCTGGACACAAGAAGGAAAGGCTCCTGGGACAAGAATAACATCTGTCAGAAATTGTCTTGACTTTGCAAACCACTGTGTAGGACACTCAGATGAGGGCATATGACTCTGTCTATGACATTTTCCTTTGCTGGGACCATACAATCATTTATGTTTGGAAGATATGATTTAGAGCCCACCCACAAAGCATACGCTAAAGTGGGAACCAGAAAGTAAGATTTCTCAGAGGGTTCAGAGCAGAAGCTACTATTAAATTAGTCACGTTCCCATGCCACTTATATTTCTACTGCCTCATAAAACTGCACTTGCAGAGCCATTTGGAATACTAATGTTTAGAGACTCCCTGAGAAATGCTAAAGGTACTTCTCAGACAAATACAGTTGAAGTTTTTCTCTTTTGGTTTTGCTTTGATGCCTTAGGAAGTCAAGAGTACTTACTACTCTAAGCTCTCCTTTAAGTATTTTTATCACCCGGCACTACATGGTTCATTGACATCCAAGAATCAGCTCTTGGACAAAACAGCTCATGGGAAATAAGCAATATGCACATTTTTCTTCCCAGTGCTCCTTTTCAAATTTGGCTATCCAAGTCACCAGACAGATGGTTACATTTACACGCACTCTTGTAATTTCCCTATTGACTGCACATAAGAGACTCAGGTAAGCATTAACTTTAGTGCTAAAATATCTATGAAGCCTGGAGTATCAGAAAGTATTTTTTGAATTTAAGTCCTCTATTCATTGAAGAAAAAGCAACCGTAACATCTTCTCTGTGCTGTCAGAGCTGTGCAAAAGAGTTTTGATATAACTGAGACACCAAACATCTGCATTTCCTTTTATCGAGGCTTGTCCCTGAACTGCTGATTCAATGAAATTGTGCTCACTATGACTGACTGAACCAGGAAAAGGTGGGAAAATACATTTTACAATCTATCTAAAAGCCAAAATATGGATGGGGTTTCCAAAAGTACATAGCTAAGCATCTTTCAGAGAACTACTGAATCTCCCATCTGTCTTCTGATTCTGTATCTCAAGATACATAAATTACTTTTAAAATGTGGCCAAATTTCTGCAGTCCTGTTTCTAAAAATAACTGCAAAATTTACTATTTTACCTAATAATTTTCTTACATGCTTAAGTGCAAAGTTGTTTGTATGCTGTTATTCATTTTGTCTACTAGAAATCATCTGCCTCATAAGAATAATTGAATGCCACTTTTTTGCATATGCAAGATAAACATAATAAAGATGTATCAATAGTCTAGTAGTGCTTGGAAAAGAAAGAAATCCCAAATTCCTGTCATCCACTGGAGTTCAAATTAATGAATTGTCCTTTTTTGAAATAAAAACATTAGCAGCAGTTCCTGATCATTTTAGTAAGGCTTGTCTTGACCTTCATTGCTTGAAATTTATTAGTATCTTATCTACTGAGCTTCATGTCCATAACAGAGTAGAACTGGAGGTCTGATGTCAGCACACATTTGAAACAATTTTAATGCTTCAGCTTACCAGGACTTTGGAGAGGAAAAGGCAGGCTTTATGTGGATTTAGTGTGGCTATTGAACTGCTTGCACTGTTCTACAGTGGTCTGTGTTTTATGACCATTGTCAAACTGTGATGTGACTGTCTTAGCTTGCCTGGTCTTCAGTGATGCACAGGTGGCAACTCTCTCTGTCTTTTACAAACCCCAAATTTTCACCCTCCTGGCAGCTTGTGTGCAATTTCTTTCAAATACTTTTCACTCTAATTATTTAGGGCTTTTTTTCCCCCCATCTTGTCAAATATCTTTATTTATCATGCTAACCTGATTAAGTCATTAAGTGATTTAACTGTTGTTTATATGCCTAATTTCTTTCATTCTGATTAGTTTTGAGACACTTCCCAATTGATGCACTTTTTCTCTTCAATATGTCTTGCAAATCATTTAGGAATATGTGCTACTCTGACTATTTTATTATCCCCATATAAAATTCACACGGAAATTGTTGACAAGAAATAAAACCCACAAACAATAACAGACAACATTCCTTGTTTCCTAGAGGCAAGAAGGTGGCATTCATTTACACACAAGCAGAACAAACATCCAGTCAGAGAATAGTCAAAGCCTTTACTAATTCTGTGGCCATGTAGGTGCTTAAAAAAAAAAAAAGAACAACCCCCAAAAAACAGCATTAAAAAAACCCCACCAAAATCTGAGGTCTGTCACCCTTTACATGACAAAACACAAACTTCACCTGATGGAAATCAGTGGAAAAATCTGACAATACTTCTTATTGGTATGTTGTGGAATGGCAGGGTGTTACAGCCAGTTTTCACTTAAGATATGTATGCAATTTGAGAGATGAGGAGGAAAATAAACATTCAGTGTATGTGGAAAGATAAAACTGGCAGATGGAGAAGATGGCTTTTATACTTCTGAGAATAAATAAAAATTAACAAAGAAAAACAAAGGTAAAAATATAACACTAAGCATAAACATTTTGTATTTGACCAGAACGTTATCTTTCAATGAAACAATACTAGAATTAATACAGAACACTATTGTACCATATGGATGCTTGGCTCTTTGCCATAAAAATTGCACCATCTGTCCTTTTACCAAAAAATGGACTGAAATGCTGTGTGCTACAGGAAGACTACCATTCTTTTCAATATACCAGACATGATCCTGACTAGCAAGATAACACTTCTCAGTCCAGTATGATTAGCAATGGCTCCAAGACAGCGCTTGTAACCAAGTCTGACCCAAACTCAGTAAAGGAGTATTTAATTACTGTGTCATATGTCAGAACCCAGGCCAGTTATATAAAATTTGATCATTAATGAGGAATTGTCATTAATCATATCAAGAAGCAGCTTAGAACTTTTATATATTCTCTTTGGTTACAATATAAGATTACAAACAAAATTTTAGACAAGAAGTCCAAGGTCCTCCAACTTTTTCATCAAGCTGAGTACAACAACTTTCTTTTGTCTATAGATGGCAGCACTATCAATTTACTTACTTCACCCTGTTATCAAACACATGAGATAAGCAGCCATGAACAGCACACAGAACATGCGTTTATACAATGCATCTCATTTAGTATGCCTGATTGCTATAATATAAGTCAAACAAACAAAAAAAAACCCATTGCCCTAGGGTTCTTCATATTTGAAGCAGATTTCATGGAAATTTAACTCAATTTGAGGAATATAATTGAACTAACAATCTGTTCTCTCAGACAGGATGTCCCCTGCTTGATATTATGCAGGGCTGGACAGATGCCAAAGCAGATTTGAATGTACCTCAAAGTGCTGGTAAAAAATGACTGGACTTTTCTAAAAGCAAGATGTGTATGCTGGATAGGTCAGGCAGCAGCACTGATGATGCTAGTCTTCCCTTCCATTTAACCTATCAGGATTCAAATATGCTGGAATTGTAAACAAAGAGAAAACACAGCAAACAGCATGTAAACAAGAAAAGCCAAAGTGCTTATCCTGCAAATGCTCTGCAGAAAGCAAACCTGTATGCAAATGCACAGCGATGGAATGCTCGGGCACTGTGCTCTTCACTGAAGTACGATGCCAACAGTGCCAAAATTTGTTTTCTAAAATCAGGGTATGGCTTAGGTTATGCAGATTCAGAGCCTCCTGTGCATGAAAAGCAATTAAAACTGGAAAAGAAGTATTGGAATGATTTTAAGCAGCTCTATAGATTAAAAAACTAAAAAATAAAAAGAAGTATTAATTTGCTTTATCCAGAGACAGAAAGAAAAAAAAAAACAACCCAAACACCACATCACAAAAAAATGAGAATAGATTCAAATATGAACGATGAAAGCATGTTTGTCACTAGATTTGCCATAAAACAATATTTATTTTTTTTTTGGTTCCCAAGGAAACACAGTATAGGTAATCATTCTGTCTTCCTTGTGTGCAAGTACCAGCTTGGTAACTGACTGCCTCCTTTCCATACATTTTTAGTATATTGGCCAGTGTCAATCAAACAAGACAGGATCATGGGCTTCTCAAGGATATTAAATTCATACAAGCTTTGTGAAAGGACACAGCCAGGTGGAATAGAGAGAGCCTACTAAGTATCCCTATATGAGGTGAAAGCTGCAACATGGTCTACTTCTTATTACACACCAGAAAATACATGTGTGAAAGAGATATTATGGATGTTCAAACAGTAGAAAAAATTTTCAATTGAAGCACGTGTTTTATTAGACATAAGAATACCCAGTCACACTCCAAAATTTAAAGGAAATCACACCTTATAATTCCACTGCTCACAGAACTATATTTCAAATTACTAGAGGACTACAGTTGGCCTTGGGCTTTTGCCAACTCTTAATGCAATGGAACACTTCATCAGTGCAAAACCTACCTCAAGGCTGAATCAAGTCCATATCCCTTCTTCTACCTCGTGGAATCTAAAGCTGAGGACCATAATACCTATATTCTAGAGCAAGTGGTATTTTATAATATCGTAGACATATTAGTTACACAAAGTGAAGTCTGCACTGGTGTATGTGGAAGATGTGCTTGTCTGAATAATTTAATTTATAAAACAAAAATGATTTTCTATGGTGTGGATTCTTTTATACTACTCCATTTTGTTCCAAGAAGAATTCAAACCCTGATCATAAAGATGCAATACATAACCAGAATAGACAAAAGCAACATCTGTTTCATACCCGAGTCTTTTTCTTGACTAATTCAGGTCAAAGAACTTGATCAGTTTAGGATATCACTCACTTGCTCTGCCACAGGGTCTGCCAGACACGGAGGCTAAGCATAGCAGCAGATGGGAAGATTGCTCTTCTCAAATGCTGGTTTCCTGAGCAGAAGCCAGACAGCAACTTCCTGAAGTAGATGTTCCTCAGCAATGAGGCACTACGGATAGTCTCCGGGAATGGCTGAGCCACTTCCACTGTTCAGGAAAGAGCTTGGTCCAATACCCTTTAAGCCTGGTGAGCTCCAGTGAAAGTGACTTTGATAACAGTAGAAACCTCTCCCAGAAACACCCTTCCTCCTCCAGCTTTCCAGATCCAGGTCCCAAATACCTTATTTGTAAAGTAACATGCACTTCTTTTTAATTAAACGTACCCCCCTCTATTTTTTATCCTTGAGGGAGCAGCCTGAATTAACTGAAACAGCTGAAACAATTTGCAGCACAAGACTTGCTGATGCTGTCACATCCTTACATAAGCATTTCTTCAAATCCCCCACAGCCAGGGCTCCCGAATTTAAAAAACTCGTTATGTTGCATGCTCTCATAATCACTATTTTTAGCATCCCTCAAATGTTGATAAGCATGTGATGGTTTGCTGATGGGAAGCAACTGCTACAGCAGGGTACTCCAACTCATCTTCTCGGAACTTACTGCAGGAATGCATCCCCTTACAACAACGAGGTAATGAGACTGGCCCTGGAGCCAGCTGTACTGCAAAGATTTCTGGAAAAGCTCTAACAGAATTTAAGATGCTTTCTCACAAGGGCTACTTAATGAACAGGAATTAACATTTGGTTCTGCCTACTATTAGATCATGCCGAGTTTTAGAACATGTATTTCTATCTTTATTTGGTTTTTGAAAAACTCAAATCTGAGAGAGATTATGTTGTGACAAAGCTTGCAATATAGAGCTCACAAATCCTCCTTTTTGCCTTCACAAAAAATAAAAGTTAAAAACAGCTGAGCTATGCAGTGGGTGGAACTCTTTATGACATCTTTTAGGCATGTTTTACAAGAAAACCTCTAAATGTTACCCATTGCACATTGGTCAACTGTGTTACATAACATTTGAATTTTGCAGTCAAATAGAAAAGTTTAGGTCTGTTAGCAAACATACTGGACAGATGTTTGTCCAGTACATAAACTGTACTTTATTTTTATCTTTTCTTAATGAGAGTTATATATTTTACTATTCAATAATTATTACATTAATATCTAACGTGATGAGATACAGTAAGAAATCCCTGAACATAAATTATTTTGATTTAAAGACAGAAAAAAACTTGTAAACTTGAAGACAGTGAAAGGAATTCAGGTGGGGAATGAGGAATAGCATATTTACCAACAACACAGAAAAAAGATAGCTTAATAAACAAAACAGGAAGCAAATCTTAATCTCCTCCTATGGACTAAAGTCACTGCGGTAACAACCATAAAATGTCAGGAGATGTTCTCTCCATATTACCAGTTTCGCTCTTGCATTATATTGGTGACAGATGCACCAGATAAGAGAAACACATCTGGCACCATCTTATCATCAAGACATTTTTTTCTCTAACAGAGAAAAAAACCCACAGTTTTTAGTTTGAAAGCAACTATATTGTTAAGGAATTAAAAAAAAAAAAAAGATGACTAGATTTCTCTTTTATCTTTAGCTTTGTAAAACAATTGCTTAGCACCTTAGCTGTCCCGAATAAATTAAATATCTAAATTAAGATGTTGCATGTGTAAATACTTCACCATACCCTGCCTTATCTTCCTCTTCAATACATCTGAAAATTTCATGGAAACGACACATACACCTTGTGCCGGAAGAGCTCAGTTATCCAGTTTATTACAAAATAGATGTAAGAATGCTTTAATGATCACAGAAGAATCACAGAATCACCAACCAATGAAAAAAACCAACAAAAAATGCCCAAACAAACAAACAAAAAAACCACTCCCCAAAAACCCCCACACAAACCCCACACCACACTCAAAACAACACCAGCCCACCACTAATCCATATCCCTGAGCACCATGTCAACTTGTCTCTTGAATACCTCCAGGGATGGTGCCTCAACCACCTCCTTGGGCAG
>BJBW01009287.1:1085-56310 GCA_004320125.1 Scolopax mira
GAGCACTGGAACAGGTTGCCCAGGGAGGTGGTTGAGGGCCCTTCCCTAGAGACATTCAAGTGAAGCTTAATGAGTCCCTGGGAAACCTGGTCTAGTTGGGGGGTGTCCCTGCTGACTGTGGGGCAGTCAGACTAGATGACCTTTGGAGGTCCCTTCCGGCCTGGATGATTCTATGATTTTAAGCTCTTATCCCTCAGTTTTGGGGCAGCAACATTGAGGTGTGTTAGAGGAGGAGATAATACCTTGCTAGAAGTGACACTGAGTGCTGGAAGCGTTGGTGAGTCCTCCCACGGTGTTTAGCAGAGCTGGGAGGTGCTTCCCGGGTTTCTGCACCCCTAAGTGTGGACTGGGTTGCTCCTGCCGAGAGCTGGGATGCCCATGTGCCAACTACCACTGGGAGGGAGAGGAATAAAAGTTCAATCATTAGATCCTTGATCATGGTTCCCAATATGTAGAGGCTTAATTTTGAAATAATTTCATTCTTTCCTTCCTAGTGGAAAAGCACAAGACAGCTCTGGGCTAAACGTGTCATGGACAGAACATTTTGTAGAAAAGAAAACATAAGTATGTTCCTATGCTATGAAGCTCTAGCCACCAGCTTTCTGACCATCTAAGGAATAGCCGATTCTGAAAGAAAAGCTTCAGAGAACACAATTTCTGAAATCCTGTTGAAATTTCAGGCAGTGTCAGGGACAGCAATACAGGAGATCTAAATTGGTCATGATCCTGTAGGTATGTTGGGCAATGAAGAACTGCTCTAGCAGATTTGTGACATAAACACATTTGATTTTATTTGCACAATTTAGAACTGAAGCTGCATCAAAACTTCTGAGCCTTCTTCATACATAAGCCATTGTGAGATCAGGGCTCACATCACCAAAACATCTGTCAGTAGTAGGAAACTGAACAATGGAGCATGGAACAAAAAACAACCATGAAAAATGCTGCGTTTCAGCACTCTTTAAATTCTTGCAACTGCTACTTTTCTTTTTGCATGGAAAATGTTTCTCTGAATTGCGACAGTTGAAGCAATGAACAGCTCCAGCACAAAAAATCAGGCAGCTAAAACACAAAATGGGGTGCAATTTGTAATCTGCACAGCATGCTGAGTCCTCTGCCAGAATACATTTTCCAGAGAATGGTTATGTTTATTTAGGTCACATCACCCAACCTGGGCATCCTCATGAAGACTCAGAAGCTTTTCTCCAACATGAAAAACACATTTCTGCATTTCGACAGAGAGGTGCTGCAGAGAGGACCTCCCCAGCATCAGCAAGGCACTATCAGCCTCCACTTATAGTAAAGCACTGAAAGACAAAAGATAGATGGCAGAAGAGAGATGCTGAGACATCTGCAGCCTCATAACACTCAGACAGAACCCTCTGCAAGTTAAAAAGAGGTTGTTCATCCTGGGGGAAAAAGGCTTTTATCCAGTAATACCTTTTCTAATCACGTTTATCTCCCTGCTGTCATGTTCTATTGACTCCTTGCCTGCAGCTGAAACGCGATGGCTCTGGCTAAAGCACCTACCTGAGCATCACACCATTGCCAATCGGTGATAAACTGCTTCCAGGACAGGTTTAAAGTGGCCACTTCCAGTAGGAGTTGTACAGCAGAGCAGAGAATAATGAGAAACAGAAACTCCATTTTTGTCCATTAAAATCCTGGCAAATCATTTTATTGCCTGTGGTGCAGAAGACAAATAACACAGGTTAGAGTCTGTCAAGAAATGGGGCAAGTATGTATTTCAGAAAAGAAGAAGAAAACCAGTGTGGACTGTTTTCAATGCAAAGCAGATGAATACACAGTGTATTTCCTCCAGGAGCCCTTCTCCTGTGCTGTGCTGGTCAGGGTGAGCGAGGCACAACATCGTAATGTCATCCAGCTGTGCTGAGGTGACAGTACTCCTTGAAAAACAATTCAAATCTAGTTTGTGCTTAAATCAGTATTTGCGGCCACAAGCCCCCAAACCAAATTTGGGTCCAGAAATGCAATTTGCTGAAAACTCCCTCAAATATACATATAGTGAACTCAGAGCATGCTCCTTCCATCTGTACTTCCCACTGTGGCAGCAGTAACACCATGCATTTAAGATCACCGTAAGCTCACCAGGTCTGCTGAAAGGGCAGAGCTCATCAGCAGAGGTGAGAGAGCTGCACAAGAGTTCCACAGGTGCTAACACTTCGATAAATCTGGGGTTTTATTCCAAATGCAAGCTGTGCTTTTTAGACCTGCTCACACTGATATGATGTGTTGCAAGGTGGGTTTTTTTTGGTAAAAAGACTTTACATAGTCATTTTCTTAGGAGAAGAAAAATAGAAAGTTGCTTCCAAACAATGTCAGTGCTACATCTTTCTGCATATCTGGAAAGCACATAAGGTACCGAAGACGTGGAAAAGAATGTTTTTTTATTCTTGTAGATCATATATAAAGTATAGACATGTTCTGATAGAAATGACATTTTGCTGGTTAAGGGCAATCTGCCTACAATGCTACTGGTTACAGGCAATAACAATTTATGCCCTGCTCCTTAATGCCTTCATATACAGACTGTTTATGTCCAAAAATCCTGTGAGGCTTAAGGCTTAATTTTGTACAGTACCAGCATTAGCCTACACTGGCTCCGAGCCCAAGTGGGCTCCCACTGGTCCTCCCACTGTGACTGTGCAGGGGAGGCTCAAACCCATTAGGTGGAGGGACCCCTTGCACATACACAATACAAATACTCAGGAGAACACTCTTTGTATGTGCGCAAACTTGCAAACGTATTAAGGTAATGAACTAGAGAGAGTTATCTCTGGAGGATCAGTGTCTTTTTCTTCCACCACTCTTTTGAATATTGGGCTAGAAATACTGAATCTTGAATATTCAATTTTGGAAGTACTGCATTTTAATTTTTTTTAAATATTGAACTGGAAAGCTAATTATATACTGTGATCCAAACCAAAGTGGTTTTAAAGTTCTGTAGATGATCTAAGGTACTTTGTGAGCAGGCGCTGGTTATTTTCTTCTTATTTGGCTTCCACCACTGCACTTCATTTCTTATAGTACCATGTGTTGATTCAATCACACTAAATTCAATTTCTGTGTGAATTTGCAGGTGCACCTTTGTAGTGAGTACATCTGCAGGGACCTCACCCAGAACCAGGCAGTCATCCCGATTCTTCATTTCTAAAACTCTCTCTGCTTTGGCCACATCATTGCTGTTATTGATAGACTCAGGGATTCAAGACATGTGTCTGACCTCTCCATCCCCATGGAACTGCACCATCCTGTTGGCTTGTAGTCGCTATTTCCTTTTGTACAGAAAGCTGGATTCACTATTTCTGTTGCTAATATAGAAAAATGTCTGTGTGCTCTGTACTCAGGTGAAACCTGAGTGGCAAAACTCAGTGACAAAATGAATGTTTCGCAGTTGTTGTAATCATAGAATCATAGAATTGTCTAGGTTGGAAAGGACCTTAAAGATTATCTCGTCCAACCATCAACCTAACCCTGGCAAAAATCACTAAACCATATTCCTAAGGACTACGTTAACACATCTTTTGAAAACCTCCAGGGATGGTGCCTCAACAATTTCCCTGGGCAGCCTATTCTAATGCCTGATAACTCTATGAAGAAATGTTTTCTAATATCCAATCTGAACCTCCCCTGGCACAACTTAAAGCCATTACCCTTTGTCCTATCATCTGTGACCTGGGAGAAGAGACTGACCCCCACCTCTCTACAGCCTCCTTTCAGGGAGTTGTAGAGAGCGAGAAGGTCTCCCCTCAGTCTCCTCTTCCCCAGACTGAACAACCCCAGCTCCCTCAGCCTCTCTTCATAAGGCTTGTGCTCCAGACCCCTCACCAGCTTTGTTGCCCTCCTCTGGACCCCCTCCAGTACCTCAATGTCTTTCTTGTGGTAGGGGGCCCAAAACTGGACACAGTACTCAAGGTGGGGTCTCACCAGTGCTGAGTACAAGGGGACAATCACCTCTCCGGTCCTACTCATCACACTGTTCCTGATACAGGCCAGGATGGTGTTGGCCTTTTTGGCCACCTGGGCACACTGCTGGCTCATGTTCAGCCGACAGTCGACCAACACCCCAGGTCCTTTTCTGTCAGGCAGCTCCAGCCATTCTTCTCCAAGCCTGTAGAGCTGCCTGGGGTTGTTATGGCCCAAGTGCAGGACCTGGCACTTGACCTTATTGAACCTCATCCCGTTGGTCTCAGCCCATCTATGCAGCCTGTCCAGATCCCTCTGCAGAGTCTTTCTACCCTCCAGCGGATCAATAGTCCCACCCAACTTGGTGTCATCTGCAAACTTACTGAGGGTGCACTCAATCCCCTTGTCAGATCATTGATAAAGATGTTGAAGAGACCAGGTCCCAGTACCAAGCCCTGTGGGACACCACTCATTACCAGCCTCCAACTGTATTTAACTCCATTAACCTCCACTCTCTGGGCCCAGCCATCCAGCCAGTTTTTAACGCAGTGGGGAGTATTCCCATCTAAGCCATGGGCAGCCAGTTTCTCCAGGAGAATACTGTGGGAGACTGTATCAAAGGCCTTGCTAAAATCCAGGTAAACAACATCCAGAGACCATCCACCAATCAAGTCACTGTGTCGTAGAAGGAGATCAGGTTTGTCAAGCAGGACCTGCCCCTCGTGAACCCATGCTGGCTGGGTTTGATCACCTGAGCATCCGTCATGCACTGCATAATGGCACACAGGATGATCTGTTCCACGACCTTCCCAGGCACCGAGGTCAGATTGACATGCCTGGAGTTCCCAAGGTCATCGTTCCTACCCTTCTTGTGGATGGGTATCACATTTGCTAGATTCCAAGTCAGCTGGGACCTCCCTAGTTTGACAGGACTGGATGGTAGTAGATGATGGAAAGTGGCTCTGCAAGCACTTCCTCAGTACCCTTGGGGGAATCCCATCTGGGGCCATAGACTTGTTTGTGTCTAGGTTCTGGAGCAGGTACCTCATCCCTTCCCTTTAGATTATGGGAGCTTCATTCTGCTCCCTGCCCTTATCTGCTGGCAAGGGGAGTGCTGCAAAGTTAACTTTGCTAGTTAGAACAGGTAGTAATTGTCTGCTGTTACGTGGTAATCACAACACAACTTGTAATCTTGTTATGGTAATATCATCACAATGTTATCTTAACATGGTGAGGTCAAATAAGGTTTGTATTACCTTACCATATAGATATTATTTATAGGAATTGCACTGTGAGACGATGTAATGGGGATCTTGCAGCTAAGGCAATCCTGAGCGGTTTATGAGCACTCACACATGATGAACATTTGCAACAGTTTAAAGAACACCTTAACTCCTTTGCATGTGTATTAACTGATAGAACTAATGCCTTAATTTCTAGTTGGTCTAATATTGTAGGTAATCCATGCACTTTTCTTTTGGTCCTGTGAGACCAAGGAGAGGGAGGGACTTCACTGCAGATAAGAGAGATAAAGTGCTTCAAAGTTGCTTAAAAAGTCTCAAGAAATTGACCCCTGATACTTTTTGCAGTCCTGATCACATAATCCATCCTTTGTTTGAGATGTCATAACTGTCTTCCAAGTTGAAAATGTCTAAGAGTGAGCAGAACTCTCCTCTCCTTTTACCCTCGGTGGTGGCAGAAGGTACCAGCTCCTCGCAGCAGAAACATCTATGGTACAGCTCTCCAGAAAAAAGGTCCAATTAGCTGCACATAACCTAAATAAAAAAACAAGCTTTACATTATGTGCCAACATGGTGGTTACTAATTGTATGTGACAGTGAATTAATCGTGTTGTGCCTTTAAGCAAGTACAGTGCTTGAATGCTAATGATGACTCCAGTTTTGCTCTTGACACAGTCCGTGGAGTAGACAATTTATCTGGAGAAATGTGTACGTAGTGGGTGGTACCAGGCTGTGCCACTACTTCTCAGCTTGCACTGCTTCAGGAGCACTCAGTAGGCCCAGCCTGGCTGCAATAACCTGGCATGTCTGTCAGGGGCCAGAAGGCTGTGATACATATATATATGTATAGTGTGAATTCTAGATTTTAGATAGTGAGTATGAAAAGTGAGATTTTTTTTTTCTTTACCAAAAGATAAGGCTTTTTCTGTGTGTGTTTGTGCCATGAGGATTCTGCAGAGAAACACTTTCATAGGTACAAACAAACCTGGGAAAATAAGGTTTACTGCTTACTCCCATACTGGGCAAAGCAGGAGCAGGAGGCAAATCCAAATGTCATTGTGCTTCCCAGGAGAGCTCTCTTTTATGTGACTCATGGCCTGACAGGGCCCCTGAGTGATAAATCCCACTCCCCAAAGAGAGCCCCATGTGACACTGCAGGGATGAAAGTCATCTGGCCCCATTATGAATGAGCCTCATGCATGGAGAGAAGGGTGGTCAACTGAGTGAGACAGAGATATAAGAGGGGTTTATAGATGGCAGACCTTGTAAGTCCTAGCAGCATTTCTGCAGCAATCCTTGCCCTGAAGGAGAGGAGTCCAGTGCAGGAGTTTTCTCTAGTGGCTTGGAAAAAAATAATCCTCAAAGTAAGTCAATGAAAGCCCATTGACCCCATTCCATACATCTGGGAGTAAACAGAGATAGTATGAAAATTCAGGATTTGTACTAATTCAGATAAAGATTACAAACATTGTAAATGTGAAAAACCTAATAAGCTAGATTATCCACCAGTGCAATGTCAAAGTGAGCATTCAATATTCATGATGTTTAGACATGTCCATATATATTAGTATTTGCTAAAATTGTTAGATCATGTCATAAAGCACCACAGAATATTTTACTTGCTAGGCATGAAATGCAATTGGAAAGGTATTTTACCAGTGTAGCCCTTAGTAGTAAATGGTAGAAGGAAGCGCATCACTCATAAACTTTCTTTGGTGAATGAAGTACTTTTGTTTCTGAAAATGATTACGTGATCATATTCTGCAGAGACATAAATACGGCTCTGGAGAATTTCAGCCTTTGTCGAGAAAAAAAAAATCATATTATGAAATGGGAAACTGCCCTTGGTCTGACAGAGAGCTCACCTTTGTGAGTATTTTCTTAGAAAATATTATATAAAAAAATTGTCTGCTTGTAATCATAGTTGTTTGAGAGACTTTTAAAATGCAGAATTCCCTAATCCTTAACAAAATCAATAATGGTTTTTGCTACCTTTCTTATCTTATATCCTAAGGGTATTTTTTTCAACTTTGCGAGTTGATTCCAAACTACTGAAGATTTTTTTTTCTCTTTATTTGAAAATTCTTAATGTTAGGGTTTACACCAAGGCACTCAGCAGCTTCTGCTTTCTGCTTCATTCTACTGTGTTCATTCAACAATGGCTGCAGCAACGTTACCACAAAGGTCTAGAAAATTATATGTTTTTCCTAAAAGGAGTGGATCATTTAATTGTTTTTAGTGAATAGGAGCTGATAGCCAATCACATGTTCCTGTGAGCTGAAACATTATATATTATCATGAATTATTAAAGAAGTGTGATGTAATGAAAATTTCTACAGATAACTCTCATCTGTTTTAAAAGCAAAGCAGAGTGGCTGTAAGTATGGACGTTTATTTGTTTGGGAGCCAGGAGGCTCCAGCTGGGGTCCTGGCTGTCTTGTGCTGGGCACTGTTCAGACACCTGATGGAAGACAGTCTGGATGGGGACAGAATGAAGAACCTGTGAGAAAGCAGCAAATTCAGTGAGGGGGCTGTGGTGGCTGGGCAGGAGGTGGCAAGGCGGCCATCTTGCATCCTTCTCCAGTACTATATTTGTTAATTTTTGTATTAAATCTTTTTTGGGTCTGAATTTTGGCAGAAGTAGACGTAACTCCTCTCAATTTGAAAGTACCATTTTATCAGAAATGGTTCTTCAGCATATTTTAGATTACAAGCTCAGGGTGCTTCTGGGCACTGCAGAGGTCAAGGATTCCCCTGTCATTTCCGCAGTGTTGAACCTGCTTCCTGGCCATGCAGCTGTGTAGAAAGTACTTTTTTGCATAGAAACAAGTAACTATTTAAAAATTAGGTAAATATCATATAATACATTATTGCTGGTTCTCATCTGTTTCTACCTTTCCACTTAAATTTGTTTTATTGCTGTTAAGCTTCTTACTATGCCAACATAATTTAGGTTCATGATTATAAGTATTTAAAAATATCCAAGCTGTACTGACTGATACACAGTTGGAAGTAATAGCCTCTTACTTGAAAAAATGAAAAGCCACTAATGCATTACTTAGAGAAATATGTCATTTATTATTAAAAAAGGCATATTTGTTTTCATTTATTGCAAAGTCTGGTCTTTCCCTGTTTATTATCTGGTACATTTTACTCTACATGGTATATTTTACCTGTATAAACAGAGATTTTCTTTGACAGTTACCTGTATAAACATAGATTTTCTTTGACAAAAGGCCCCAAACGTGGGCCTTTAATTTAGAAGAACATGAAACTGAAATTTAAATAATACTTGCTGAGTCAGCTGGCTGGTACCAAATCCTATCGCTCAGCCCTGAAGTTCTTATGCTCTGTGAAGACTCTGAATAGATCCCAGTGGCTTTGTGCTGACACCTCTGTTTGCACTTAGTCATGAAATTCAGCACAGAATTTTTTTTTTCTCTTAAATTAAGCGAAGCTCATCTGTTTCACAGGAAGTTTCTTTTATGACTTTAATTCACTTAAATCTAGATCACAGAGCCAAAAGGGAACTTTTTAATTTATTGTTAGAAACCTAAAAAGAGGCTCACAGGAAGGTCCTTAGTGTTAAAAAGATGTAGTTTTAGAGTTCTGTAGAGACAATCAATAAACAGGCTACAGCATTGCAAGTAACACTGTCTTCCATTTAAAAATCTGAAAAAATAGATCCAATTTCTTTTCACATTGCAGACTGTTTTCCATCAAAGCATTGGCTTTGTTAAAATCATGGATATCCATTTGGAAATTCTTCACTAATTAGCATGAGCTGCTCAAGCCTGGGCTGAAAAATTCAATATAATCTAACAAATATTCTGTAGCTGGCCTTGGGATTTGGTCTCACAGCTGCTGTTGGATTTATATTGAATTCAGAGGAAATTAAAGTGGACATTGGCCCTTAATTGACACTTAATGTGAATACGCACAACTAAACTCTGAGTCGTATTCCCCCCAATACCTGTAGATAGTTTTTAGCTCGTTACTGTTGCACAAAAACCTTGAAGGCTGCTTAGTGGAAGGCAGATGTGCACCCAGAGCTCATTCCCTGTGAATGCAGACAGGTTCTTCAGCAATGTCAGCACAGGACAGCCTGCCAAAATATTTGATGCATTTATACATCCTTAAGAATCCTGTTATTTTCTGTAATTGAAACTGTATCTAAAACGGTTTGGGTGTCACAAAATAGCTGAAAAAGTGGTACTAGATACAATGAAGAGAATGTAATGTTAATGCAAGATGAGGCTGGCTCTGGGTCATGTAATAATATATTATTAGCTATTCTGACTGACATAAATGAAAGAATAAAAATGCTACATCTCCATAATAGTTGAGAGAGGAGAAAGTACCAGTTTTTTTCAGGAGCTCAGTACCTTAAGGGAAATTAGCTTTTCAATGCTTTTCCTTGGATTTGATAGTAGTTTTTTTCACCGCTACATGGCTTAATAAAAACAGGGTGTGCATGCCACTGAGTAACACTGTTCCAAAATGCTTTTGTGCCAAATAAATTAATAACTTTTTAGGTTCCCATCACGTATCTTCATGAGTATTGTTGTTCCTGAAAACAGATGGATCAGATGGACAAGCAAAGTGGGAAAACCTGACTGAGATGGGCAAGCACCTGAAAATCAAAAGTTGGATAAGACCAGAGAGAGAGTTAATTAATAATAAATAATAATTAATAATAAACTAATACAAGTATGAATAGTAGAGGAACTGGTTCTGTCTGCAATTAGAACAGTTCAAAATGTTCTGACGTAAAATATTAATTTTATTGCTGGGTTGCATCTTAACAAAGGGCACATTCCTAATGTCCCAATTCAGAGGAACTCAAACCATCTTACAAAATGGTACCAATTCACTGAAGCCTTCGTGTTTCTAAAACACATTTCAGAAATGGTTATGTTATGACTTGGAAGAGCCAAAGTGATATAACTGAAACAAGCATTTCTCACCAAATACTCTGCAATGAGACCAGATTTTGTAATCCTGAAGCTTTCATTAGAATCTACCTTCTAAGTTGCAGCCAGTTCTGCACATTTCCAATCGTGTCCTTACTGTTCAATATTTCCATTCAATTCCATGTTGCACTTATGGTTTCATTAGTTTCTGATGTTAATATCTTCCACTACTTTTTCAGTATTTTAAAATACCCTTTGGGTATTTCATTCATCTCATGGTTTGTCAGTATCCATGTCATGATGAGACGGCAGTGCCACAGGATGAAGCAGCAGTGAGAACATCATTGCAAGAGCAGATGACTTCAGCAGGTCAGCTCTTCCTATTTTCCTGCTTATGGTAGGGAAGATCAGGTGAACTGCAAACACTGAATATAAGTTAGTGGCAACCTCAGCAGCTGTTTGGGCTGACCACAGCAGCTGGTGGTGAGTACAGGTGAGGAATCACATCTTTAGAAGTCAATAAATGTCTTTAAGGGTCTTTTCTTCTTATTTATGTGACAGTTAAATGTAGAGTTCCCTTCAGTGTGTGATAACAGGATCAATGATGAACTTCACTTCACAATCACTTCTTATGTGAGACATAACCTTGGCTATTAGCTCACAGATTAATCAATAACCTATTATCTCATGAGCTAAGAAATAAATACTGCCTCAAAGCACTATTAATTAGAACAGCCAGGGAGGTATAGACCAGAAGATATGTGATGTTGTTGTTCCTGAACACAAAATAAAGCTGAACTCATAGGCTTGGGTTTAGATTTTTTGTTTGTCGGTGGGGTTTTTTGGCTGTTTTTTTCTGTCCTTGTTTGGTTTTTTGAGCAGGGAAAATGGATCTTTCTCTGATACGATCCATGACTGCTATTTAAGAGCTCAAAATGTTGTCACTGCAGAATTGGTTACTTTCTTTGACTTGAAGCAATTAGGTTTCTGATACATTCATTACAAATGCGGAGAACATAAAACTTTTTGATAATAATGTTTTAGTATGTGGGTCTAGGAGTTACATTTTCAACACAGAAAAGGGCTTTTGTGTCTTTTTAAAGACTAGTGAAAATCATTGACAATTGAGGACGCTGTCCTTCATATGAAAATACCGAATTGTAATACTTACCAAGTCTTCTTGCCAGAGTCAGATCCTTGACTCTAACACGGAGACTTAAGAAATGGTTTGCTGAAGAGCCAGGATTTAAAAAGAAAGCTAATAAGTTTGATGTTAAGTTGATAATGGAATTTAACTCCTGTGCATATTTTCAAAAGGAAAGTTATGGCAGAGCCATGTAACTACAGGGAAAAGAAAAGCAGAGCAGGATGTGATGTTACAAATGTTTGGAAGGCAAAAACCCCACCAAACAAGTGCAACAAAAACGTGAACAGTGCAGTCAGCCCACTCCCACAGCAGTAAGATTTCTTGGTGCTTGCTGATTATTGATGGAAGACAATATAACTGTTGCTATTCCTGTTTTCATATCAATATGTCAAACAGTGAGCAGTCATGTTGTTCCAATATAAATATCCCCCTATTTTTTGGCAAGCCGTACAGTTTCTCCAGAAAGTGAACTTCTTGGCTCCTGCTCTATATTTTACTGCTCTCCTCTGTTACATCGACTGTTGTGAATTCATCATATATTTATCAACAAATACACATCATATATTTATCAGCAAAAACATGAGCGGTTGCAGCAGGATGTGGTCTGCTGCAAATACTGTTAAAAAAAGTTGGCTATTTCATCTTTGCTAGCAACTTTTACCAAAACTAGTGACCATGCCCACACAATTAAGGTTGAAGCTATAGCATTTCTGTTTGTGCTGCACATTTTTAGATCTTTGTTAATGGTTAGTAGGAGGCTACAGCTGTACAGATTTTGGTTGCTTTTCTAAACCTTTTCTTTTGAATGTGATTTATGGGACAGTTTTTGCAAGATGAAGCCTGGAGAAAACACATTACTCATAGAAATCAGGAACAATTCTTTTAACAAAACCTCCCCCTCTAAGATAAAACCAAGAGCTGACTGTTCTGCCACTAATCATAGAGACCCAGGCTGAAAATGTGACTGGCACCGTGAGAAGGTAATTACACTCCTTTTCTACTGCTTTTCTATCCTGGTAGTGTGTACAGGCATCAGCACAGCCTGAGGGCCTGTTATGGGGTGAAGCTTGGCTTTGGTCCTTACTGACAGCCCAGCAAGGGAGACCACCATGGGCACAGAGCAGTGACAATGTCAGAGCACAGCCCAGCTCCAGTGTAAGGGCTTCCAAGTCCCACAGCCTGAAGTGAAATGGGAAGAAAGTAAAAAAAATCAGTTTTGGTTAAAGAAGATGTTTGCAAGCCTATTCTCAGGCACCACAGTTGATTTACTGTCAGGTGGGGCTGGGGGGGCTCAGCAAAACAACCAGGGTTAACGTGGCATTTCCTCTCTAGCTGTGTGTCCCACAGAGGCTGGTGGCACAGGTGAGCTCCTGACAGGTTTGGGTAAGGTCTTTCTAGACTTGCAAATATTTTGCAAATTTCTAAGATGGCTCATCAGAACAAGTGACTTTGAGCTACACTCATGATGACTATTGAATTTATATATTTAAGACTTCCTTGATATCAGCTATGGGTCTAAGAACATCTGAAGAAACATCTGGTTGTTCCTGATCTTTGCACATCTTTCGCTGAAGTTAGCATTTAGGTTTCTTAAACAGTGCTGATTCTTTATATCTAGATTCTTTTTATTTCCTTACACCTTATATTAAGGGCAAATGTCAAGTGATTTTTTTTTTCTTTTTTAATCTACACAGTCAGTGTGCAATTACTAAAAACTTTGCTCCATTTGCACCAGGTAATAAAGATCGAGCAGTACCAATGCAGCTGACACACCAAGAGTCACCAGGACATCTGCTTCCAGCTTGTCGAGGTGCACAATTTCCACAGTGCCAGAAAAGGTAAGATGGTCTGGCTGGCATTGCTTTTACACAAGCATTGGAATAGTCATTGAGAAATAGGTATAAATTTACCTAAATATTGACAGTCCACTCATAATAATATTTGGATTTATGGTTGGAATAAGTTCCACTGAGGTTCCAGAGCTGAATACTCGCAGTGCTCTGTGGGCTCAGAACTAGTCAATAAGCAATCCTGATCATGGTGACTTTGTGTATTTTAGGCTGCCTGAATATCACTTCTTTATTATTCCTTAGATTCTTTGAATCTCGGACCATTATCCTTTTGAAAAAATCCAGCTTGTATTTTTCAGTGCATTTATTCTGTGGAATTAAATTAATTCTGAAACTAAATGTTGTAATTTCAAGAAGGAAGAGCTGCCCTGATGTAACTGGCACTGTTGAATTCATATGAGCCAAATTTGCTGCAGTGTCATCCGTGATGTTTTCACTTGCTTCTTAATTCCTTCATTATGTTTACCAGGCTTGTGGCAAATGAAGTCTGTTGTTTTACTGTCAAAAAGTTTTCTTTAAAAAGCTGGTAGTAATTGAAAAAGTGACTGCAGGCTTTTGAGTCACATATTAATTCAGTGAGGGCTCGAACTAAGCAACATTTTCTTTGACATATGTTTTTGTATTGTATAATCATCTGTGGAGCTTGCTCTGCAAGACAGAAAAGTCAAATCTATGACATTGTCCATAAAGCATAAGGAAGGTGCATTTATTTATTTACACTTACACACACACAACAATAAGCCAATCATGCGAACCAGCAAGGAAATCAAATTGAATTTAATATGTGTAATCTGCATGATGTGGAATCCTCTTGTGAGTATCCCTGGCATTGAATTTAAGCTCAGTCTGAGCCTTTTCACTATTTCCTCCATTAGCCCCAGCATTCCCACAGGCAGGACCAGCCCAGGCAGGAGCCCAGAGAAACCAGAACAGGGACAATTCAACTTTTCAAGCCTATTTCTGTGAAAGGCACAAGGCTGCTCCATAGAAGAAATCCTACTTTTAGCTCGTGAGGCTTTGTCCACCCACTGTGTGTCTAAGAGCATCAGAGTCAGAGGCTGAGGATGAAGCAGGACCAGCTCTGGGGACCTTGTTCCTGAGCACAGCTATTGATGGGAATAAGGATATTCCTCACAGGTCAGAACAGCATTTTTTCTAGTGAGGGACTGACTTATGAGCAAAAGTAGTCAAAGAAGGATTTAATGTGGCAAGAAGGCAGACAGTGGGATGTGGCTGTGTTTCCTGAGCCAAGTGCCTCTCTGAACAGGGGTTATTAGTGCTGAGTGGCAAAAGTTTTATTGCAGATGTGTATTTTTTGTTCTTTTCCATTATACATATACAAAGCTGTTTGATTTTTACCTGTATATTTGCATATCACACTTCTCTAGATCCCTGAAGATCTATTGCCCACAGCAATAATATCAATATTAATAGCTAACAATATCATTCTTCTCTGTTGAAGGCAGGAAGTTCCTCTATGCTTTTTTTAGAAATTCCTGAGCATTAATTAACATTTCTGTAGCTGCAGTTAAATCATTCTAATTCCATTGTAAAGGGAGTTGTTGCACAGCAAATAACATTGCAAAATTTTGGCCAAAGAGAAGCAAGGTGAACTCCCACTCAATGAAAAGTGTTACATGATGTACGGTAATATTTCCGTTGGAAGTCCTCAAACAGTACATTACATAGCACTCATCTCTCCAACAAAATGTACTTTTCAGTACTCAGGAATTTCACAGTGGATACATAAATTCAAGCAACCTTTAAATTCCTTCTTCCTGTACTCATGTGGGTGTGAAAAGTCAGGATGGGAATTCTTTTGCAATCATGTCAAGTGAGGAAGGAAAGTTGATACATATTTATATGCATACACATTCATAAACACCGTTCAGCTGTTTCAATTTGCACTTCAGTAAAAAATTCTCTATGAAAATTTTGTTTTCACTGCCTCAGAATGAAATATGTCTTAAGAAATCATCAATCTGTAGGAAACCAGCTATCTGCCATTTATCTTCGAAGGCTCCTCAGTGCCATTATAGACCTGATCTCTTAGTGACTCTTTGTCTCTAACCATCTAAACCCACTGCTCCAAACCACTGCTACTGGGTATTTTACCAGTATATTGATGCTTTTCTTACAGCCTTCAGCACCCATCCTTCCCACTTAGCACTTCATTTCTTTTACCCTCCTGATAAAGAAGCTTTCTACTGAGAACTACAAAGTTTCCTTAGTGCTTCTCTTCTGCAAATTCCTCTGTCTGTCTACAGACACCTAATGCCTTTCTACTCCAAGGCATTAAGTCACCCACCACCAATCATAACTGTGTAATTGGTTCTGATGGTGCTGCTCAGCGTTGTTTTGCTTCCTACTTAGAGATGAAAGAAAACCCTGAGGGCCTGCAGCTCCTCTCTCAGGCATGAGCACATCAAGTGCATGCACTCTGGAGACAGAGCCACCTGGGGATGCTCCACCTGAGATGTTCCCTGTCAAGCCATAATCCTGAATGCAAATGTCCTCAGGCAAGCCTGAAACACCTTTTAACTGTTCTGCTCCTGTGGATGGGAAGGTTTTAGACATGGGAAGAATTAAAAGTTTTAATTGACTCCACCTGAGGTCAAACCACCATTGCAGTGAAAGAGAAGAATTGTTTTTCATTGCTAGTTACAGGTGCTGTGTGTCTGATGATAAAACACAAATAATTGGAACTTGCCATTTATGAATATTTATTTGACCTTTCTGCTGCTGAAACCCAAAAGGTTCATGTGACTTGAATGTGCAAAGCAGTTCCAATAACTTGGGGAGCATCAGCTGCAGGTAGCACATGATAGAATAAAATTAGCATTACCCATCTATGAGTCAGACAACACTGGAGCACATGGCTTAAAGGTCTAAGGAATAACACAAGATCAGGTACTACCTGGTGTCTGCTGAGGACAGCAAATCACACAAGAAATGGAGAACGTCATCTCCTTCCCCACTGGTCTGTAGCGGGGAGCACTCAGGCAGGCTGCTGAGTGAGTGGCAACTGCTGGGAGGACTCAACATCACAATACTTAAATGTCAGAACATTTTGAAATCATAAATGGCATTTTGGAACTCAAAAAGTGTTGCCAGTATGGGCAGTGCTACATTGGCAGCTAAAGGAGTGACCACATGGTTGGAGATTTAAAAAGCTAAAGAGAGCATGACTGCATTACATTAATCATATAGCATGAGAAAAAGTCCCAAGCAACCTTCTCCCCACCTTGGAAATGGCCAATGTCGCCACCCTGAAAACCACTATGAATTGAGTCATGTGTGAGAAGGAACTGAAATAGAGTGAAGTGTGATTGAGAACTGAGCACTGTTTAGAGACATTTTATTTGATGTCTAAAAAGCCAAAAATTCACAGTAAGGATGAAAAAGTGTGTAACTTCAACAAAAGCAAGCTGAGATCATAGAGGAAGTAAGACAAAAAAACAGCAGTGAAACTGCAACAGATGGAAAGCAGGCGACTGTGAAAATTGTTGGTATATATTAGCAGCTAGGAGCTATCTATGAGAAGGAGAGGGGCTAAATGGCACTAGCAGGAAGTTCTGAGCAGCTGAGCTATAGGAACCGATAAAAATGACAGATATCCTGGCAATAGTACATTATTGCATGAAGTCAGGAGAGCTGTCAGTGGTGATACAGTGAAGATGAAGCTGAGCTGGCAAGGGAGGCTTCTCATCCCACCGTGGTTTCTGGGTTTCACCACAGCTCTTTAATGTTAACGTGCGTAAGGTGTGTTCCCAGCCCCCGTCTGCTTGGATAGCAAACTGACTGCTAAGGCACGGAGCTGGGCTTCCTCAGAAGTCTCCCCTGTGAATCTCTTCTGCCCTCCGAGTCCTTAACTTTTTCTTCATGCCCTTTGAATGTCACATTTAGTTCAGTCCATGGCAGCAAAACATTGATGTGATGAACAGCTACTTGCTTCAGGAAAACCTGCTGAATGGCTTGGGAGGGTAGGTTGAGGGGGAAGCTGCATTTGAGCCTCCCCACCTGAGAAGGAGCTGTGCCACTTCCCATGCCACTACACCATGCCAAGATGGATGCTGGTGCCATCTCCTCTTGCAGCTACACTTTGCAATTAAGCAGTAACAAATCCCATTAATGCATCTCAGACATGGTTTAAACGGGGGTTAGGCTGCAGCCAGGCTTGCAGCTACTCGAACTGACGTACAGGGAAGGCTGTAGCATGAGAGCAAAGTGGGAGAGAGAGAGGCTCTGTTGTGTCCAGCTACTACAGCTCCAGTCCTGAGCACAGTGAGCTCGGTCTTGGTCGAAGTCAGGCTGTAAATGTAAACAGTGTGTCAAGCAGATATTTCCTTGAGAGGAACATTTTTCACAATGAGAACAATCAACCATTGGCATAATCTCCCCAGGGAAATGGTGGATTCCCCAACACTGGATACTTTCAATAAAGGGTTCTGGGTCATCTTGTCTAAACTGTGTTTTTGCCAAGAAGGGTTGGACTGCATGATCCTTGAGGTCCCTTCCATCCTGGTATTCTATGATATTTGTCAGTGGTCTTTAACAAGTCCAGTGATCTCATTTTGACTGCACAAAGCTATACATATGTATATACCTATATATGGACATGTGGGTGTAACTGTAGAAAATGAATATACCCAGATAGCAAGTCTATATATACACCCATACTCAGAATCACTATAGGCTCTTTTTTGATCAGTAAAGAAAGGACACCTATACAAAATCTGAGAATTCAAGTAAATTAAATCTTTAGATAGTACGCAATAGAAGTAAGAACAGGACAAACCAAAATCTGGAAGGAAAAACACAAAATAATTATACATCCATTATAAAGTCAAGGAAGTTGGCTCCAGTCTTTAAATCCATATGGCTGGCACTAATCTAGAAGTTACAGGCACAGACAGAGAAGATGCATGGTCAGTTTGAGTAGAGACAGTAAATACAGAAAACCGCCGCTCAAGAGGCACCCTAGCCCTACCAACAGATCAAGGGGTAGTGGCTTTTTCTATTTTAAGCATAGAGGGAATCTCACAGGAGAGAGCATAATCAGATGAACATGTAAGCCCTACAGACAGTAAACAAGGTAAAGATATAAATCTGGTCCTGCTGTCCTGCTGAAGCAGAGCTCTCATTCTTCCAGTTTAAATTGGTCTAAACAGAGCAGCTTTACTAAAGTGCCATGGAGAAGAAAATATTTCCAATCTGAAAAAAATGCAGCATTAGGAGAGTGCTAACTCAATTTCTGCTTTAAGTCCAAAATCTTTTTTGGAAGTCTGCCTGCCTGAGAGCTCAACACCCACTTCTGCTGCAGCTCTGTCTGAGGGCATGGTGCTCAACCATCCTGTCGTTGTGGCACAGCTACATTCAGACTCCTAGGAGAGGTTTAACTCATTGATTCAGTGGTCATTTTGTGACTTTTTAACAGTCGTCTCCACTTCCAGACACCCTGAGGACATTCCTGGGGCCTCCCAGGTGAGCTGGGTGTCTCTGGCTACCCTCTCTTGCTGGATACCTGTAGCCACATTGGAGATTACGATTTTCTGCTGTTCATTCAAAAGACCTGCCCATGCAAATAGTGCATAAGCTAATAAAAATTTCAGTAAGCTTTCAGAAAGAGAACATTATTCATCTGCTCAGAAACATCTGGACATTTCAGGAGTCCTGCTAAATTTATGGAGTCTACTCAACAAATCCAAGTTTTTACTCAGGGGTAAATAAGCCATTCTGGGGGCTATGCCAGCCATCTTCTCTCCCGCTCTTGTCTTGGTACACTATGAATAATGCATCTTCACCGTGCACAAACCAGCAGCATTACCTCCTTTCCTTTCATATATTTTTAGGAGCTCCCACTCTCTGCTTCCGATTACAGAGGGGCCAATGCAATGCGCTGCTCACAGCCAAGTGGGTTCTAAGACCAGCAGCCCAGCTTTCCCCCAACTGGGGAAGGGACCCCAGTCCCACAGGCAAGAACCTTGGGCTGCCAAAAATAGCATAGCTGTGCTGATTGCTGAGGAGCTGCTGCAGGTACACGAGGTTAGCCATGGAGAGACAGCGCTGGAGTCTGAAATGTAGGACACCGGCCGGGGATGGAGTTTGTCCTTATTTAAAACTACTGATGTCAAGAGAGAAACAGAAATCATAGTCCATCTGAGAAGAGGTTAAGAGCTGAGTCAAATCTCCTCTAACAGGAGGAGGTGAGAAATATATGCCAGGATCTCAAGTAGCTCCATAAACACTTCCCTACAGGAAAGGGAGAGGGAGAAGGAAAAGGATTATTTTAATCCCTTGTTCTAAATATTCTCTCCAAGAAAGAATCTACATCTAAAAAAGTGAAAATTTCACATAACATTTATTGAAACAGTATGGAGGTCCCCTTCACCTCACATCCCTTCATGGATTTGATCTAAACAGACATGGGGTATTTTGGTTTTGTCATTTCTTCATGAACAATGCTATTATGAAGTTATTTCTCAGACAGTCTTCACTTTAGAGGTTTTTTTTCTTCAATTATATTCTTCATCATCTTTTTATGCGTGAAAACAAATACCAAATCCATTGGGATTTTAAGAAGTGCTCAGAATTGGTTACACTTTGTTAACATTGGTAGGATTAGAGATGTTTTAGAGCCCACTGCTTCTGAAAAATTCTCTGCTCACTCTGCTTTACATATTGTACAAGTGACCTAAGCCTTACACTCTGCTCTTAGAAAAGCACTCCCTGAAAAGAATAAAACAGCTGGGCTTTGGCAAAGAAGAAACGTTCTTACAATTTATGTTTCAATGATAAGAGACAGGATACATGCAGATTAAAATATTTTTTCCTGACTTGTTTTTTTTTGCAATTAGGGACAAAGAGAGTCGTATCCTGTCACACTGCCTTTGCTTTGGTGTGAACACTGTCTAAACCTACATGGGGATTAATAGACTATGAATGCATTCAATGGATTTAACTGGTAATTATACATATTATTTGCATAGTGTACTTCAGCCCATGTTTATCTTTCTTGCCTTTAATATTTACTTCAAGTAGTGACAGAAGATAATTAGTCTTATAAAACTTCTCTGTCTGAACAGATTCAATTATAATGGATCAAAAAATACAGAATTCAGCTTTGAATTTGAGTACTTTTAAAAATAAACTATAACATCTCTTTTAAGAACCAGTTAGTCTTCATTAAGGACTAATAGATATTTCTGAGGTCTGCTTGCTTAGAGTCTCAGCTCTGATTTTTCTGCCCATCACAAGTGATGGCACTTACAGCAGCATGAAGTCTGGAGAGCCCAGCGCAGAAAGCAGGGCTGAAGTATCCAGGGTTGTAGTATTCCTGTTGTTAGCTCGTGCCCTGCTCTGTGCATCCTAAAGAGAGGATTTGTTTTCCAAGTCCTGATCTAGACTAGAAGACGAATTTTCTGAAACACCAGCAGTGTTACGTCCGTCTCGTCTTTGAGCGGGAGCATGCAGACCTGTGAAACAGGAGAGGATGTCTGCTTCTCTTTTAGCATTACTGCTCATGAGGCATTAGTAGATTTAATAAACACCCTTCCCGTAGCACAAGTGCTCTCAATGTGTCAGAGCAGCAAGTTTGGAATGGTGACAGGGAGGTGTTCAGAGGGGTCTAGAGGAAGTGGTCAGAGGCAGCCAGCAGTTGCAGCCTGCTCGCAGGCACCAGAGTGGCATGATCCACCTTACCACTGCCTCTTCATGCTGCCTGTGGCACTTGTCCACCTTGAATCCCTCACCTTTCTGATGAACTGAGAGTTGTGCTGGGTGACAACACACTCTCTGCACTGTCACAAAACTGAAGTCAAATCCAAGTTAGCAAGGAGCTGATTTCAGGGAAAGAGAATGAAATGAAGCAAAGGCTCCCTATTGCAAGAGATAATGCATGGCTTTTATACCTGAAAGACTTCAAATGCAAAAATCCTGCTTTGAGGAACATGCTGTTTGATTAGCTCCATGAAAGACTTGGAGCAAGCCAGCAGAGTGGGGGGGGGTGTGAATGTCTTTTAACCTGCAAATGGGTGTAGCGTCTGCCTTTTCCAAGAGGGAGACGTGAAACACATCTGATTGCAGCTGCATTAGAAAATGGGACACCTGCATGAATGTGATAATTTTCTCTTTGCAGGAGAAAAGAGAGGAAAAACAGAGGCTGGGAGCAGAATGACTGGTATTTACCTGTCTGCATTCATGGCTCAGTTCCTAGTCTGTTCATCTATTCTATTTCTAAGAGGTAAAGCTGCTAGGAAAAAAGAACAGTTGAAAGGATGAAGTCCAGTTAGATTTAATTTCTCCTTTGAATGAAAATTTCTGCTTTTTGGAGAGAAGGAATGTGGATTTGAGTGCTTTCATAAGCAAAGGGTGTGTCTACTCCCTTTCCTGTTCTTGATAGGCAGATAAGAAGACAGGAAGATAGGTAGATGGATGGATGGATGGATGGATGGATGGATGGATGGATGGATGATTATCAATAGTTCTTTGCCACATGGGACATAAATATTTCCCTCTGGGAAGCCAGAAGGGGTTTTAGCAGCTGTGGAGATGGAGAGCAATTCTCTGGGGGAGCACAACCCTCAGGCATACACTGACTGTTACTAAACACCTATTCCCAAGTCTCTCACACAGCCACCACTGAGGTCCAGGCAGCGGGTGAGGGTGAAATCACCTTTGAGGGACTGTATTCTTATTGGGATACATGGAAATACTGCAGTATCCCAAAGTCCCTGGGACTTTTGTATCATACACTGCACATCACTCACATTTTGCTAGTCTTCCCCCCAGCAAAGAGCCTTATGAGAAGGCTTTTTCATCACATAGGTTTGAGATAGCATGACTTCTTCCATTACAGAGCAAGTATCTTCTTTAGAATCACTCCAGCTTTACTTTCCGGGTACATGGGAGGGGAGCCAGGGGAAGAGATTACTTTTCCACTGCCCATGCAATACTCCTCTGTCTTCCTGCCTGATTAGGTTTGGGTTTGCTTTGTTGACATTTTTTTTCTGTTGAGAAGTGGGTTTTTCAGGGGAGGGGAGATGTAGGGGCACCAATGCATCTGTGTTTCACTAGTAGAAAACAGCAGATGCTTTCAAATCCCACAAGAACGAAGGCAGCATGACAAATTCCAACTGGAAACCATCCTTATTGAACAACTGTTAGAAAAAAAATAAATGGTATTCAGACTTGAAGGCAAAGAAAGTTTTCTAATCTCATTGTCCTTTTTGGGCAGGTTTCTATAATACCAGTATTTCTATATTACCAGTCTGGACTACAGGAAAGATATAATGAGTTTAAAAAGAAAAAAAAAAGAGAAGGAATTAAGTGGATTCTCAGAGATGTCATGCCTGAGTAGGTTATAAACTTTCAAAAGTTGAGTTTCTCCGTGGAAAGATGTCATCAAAAGCAAAGGTACTAGCAAGCCTGTTCCAGAAGATAAGGATAAGCTTATTTCATAAACATTTGCCCTAGGAAAAAGGCACAGCAAAGTGAAGTCCTGAAATGATAAGGGATCACTGATTTTATGCATGCCTGTCATCAAAAATGAAAATAGTTTTTGGGTCTTGTTGTTCAAAAAATAATTTAATGCTCAAAAATATGAGGGTTATCAGGCTTTTTAAAAAAAATCTTACTGTACCCGAGAGGGGATTTATTTTTCTGCTCATTATAACACTGACACAAAAGATACCAGGAAAGCAAAAGCCCTGAAAAATTACTTTCAGGGGCAAGTAAATAAAAAAGGGCCCTTCTGGCATTTGCTATGAGCAGGACAAAGTTGATGCTCAGAGAAAGAGTAGGAAGTGAACCTCTGTGGCCCAGCAAGAGGCTTCCTTCAGAAGGTGGAGAAGGCAAACAGGACAGAAACAACCTCCCACATATTACTTATTAAGCCACGTATCTCTTTCATCTCATTGAAGAAAAATGGTGGAAATCCTCTTCAATCTCTTTCTCCTCTTCAAGGGGGAGAAATCCCTTCCTCTTGTATTTTGGAGATACTGAAATCTGCCTGTCTGTGACACCCCATAGAGAAATGGGAAAGGGGGGCAGGAGACAAGCTGCTCTCCCCCATGCTCCTGCCCTCAGAGAAGCAGTCACCATCCTGTCAAGGACAGAGAGCGCTGGCCCAGGAGCTCCTGGTAGAACTGGTTCAGGGAAGCTCCCCCACCTGCATGCAGGAATTGGAGCAAAGGACATCGAGATCTTCACAGGTTTGGTCCTTCTGCATGTCGTGCCCCTCAGCTGCACCCCGGCAGAGGAAGCTCAGCTGTGTTCCCCCTCAGGGCTGCCCTGCTCTACCCACAGGAACAGAGGCAGCCGTAGTGTGTCCGTGCCTGTGAGCATCCATAAGTCCAGAACCTTGAACATGCCACCTTTGCCCCTAGGCACGGTATTCCCCTTAGGGGCTCACAAATGGCAGTTCTGCCTTGAGAGAAGCACTGGGAAAAATCTTTAAATTCCAGTTAAAAACAATAACTCTGACGCAACGCTATGAACTGATAATTGGCAATTCACAGAATCACAGAATCACCTAGGTTGGAAGGGACCTTTTAAGATCATCTAGTCCAACCAACGTAAAAAAAAAAGCAAACCAAAAGAACCCAAACCAAACCAACAAAAAACTCCCAACAAAAAAACCCCACACAAACCCCATACCACACCCAAAACAACACCAATCCACTACTAATCCATATCCCCGAGCACCATGTCAACTGGTCTCTTGAATACCTCTAGGGATGGTGCCTCAACGATTTCCCTGGGCAGCCCATTCCAATGCCTGACAACCCTTTCAGTAAAGAAATATTTCCTAATATCTAACCTGAACCTCCCATGGCCCAACTTGAAGCCATTACCCCTTGTTCTATCATGTGTGACCTATCTCCCAGGTGTGACCTGGGAGAAGAGACTGACCCCCACCTCTCTACAGCCTCCTTTCAGGGAGTTGTAGAGAGCGAGAAGGTCTCCCCTCAGTCTCCTCTTCCCCAGACTGAACAACCCCAGCTCCCTCAGCCTCTCCTCATAAGGCTCGTGCTCCAGATCCCTCACCAGCTTTGCTGCCCTTCTCTGGACCCCCTCCAGCACTTCAATGTCTTTCTTGTGGTAGGGGGCCCAAAACTGGACACAGTACTCAAGGTGGGGTCTCACCAGTGCTGAGTACAAGGGGACAATCACCTCTCCGGTCCTACTCATCACACTGCTCCTGATACAGGCCAGGATGGTGTTGGCCTTTTTGGCCACCTGGGCACACTGCTGGCTCATGTTCAGCCAACAGTCGACCAACACCCCCAGGTCCTTTTCTGCCAGGCAGCTCCAGCCATTCTTCCCCAGGCCTGTAGAGCTGCCTGGGGTTGTTATGGCCCAAGTGCGGGACCTGGCACTTGACCTTATTGAACTTCATCCTGTCCTCTTGAATTCCCCTACTTGGTCACAGGCAGTATCAGAGGTAAAAAAATTATGATGAAAATAAGTATTTCTGATTACTTGGTTTTAATATGGTGTTTCTGTGGTTCTTTTATATTAAAAACCAAAACAATTAATTCCTCATCATTCTCCAATAAACATCATATTTTAGGGTGTTCCCTGTGAAGCTTAGATTTATATTGTGCCTCTTGGAAGGAGGAAGGAGAAAGGACCAGTGTTTCATAGCTGGATTACATTATTTACATTTATTTGATCTATTTACCATCTAACATTTCACATGACCTTTTGGGCATGCTAAAGCAGAGCTCTTCAACAATCAAGAAAAAACACGCTGGGGAAGAATGTTAATACTGCTCTGCCCTTGCTAGGATGGTGGCTGGCAGTACATAAATACCCCCGACAGAATGACAGAAATCGCTCTTCTATATTTACCAGGAGCCCTGGGCCAACACGCACAGTGGTGGGAACCCATCTGCTCTGTTGCAGTCATTTTATCAACACACAGCTACTTAACAGATGAGGCTTTTGTAATGTATTTTTTTAGCTTGGTGCATGTGGTGAACAGGAGTGCCTTTAATAGTGGCGTGACAAAACCAAAATAAATCAGAAAGGTGAATTTTAAATTAAAAGGTCTAGTGATTCATCTGATGAATCATATAAAGGAACAAATTAATTTATGTATTACTTGACCGTTCAGGTTTCCTACTACAAGCCTGACATCATTAGCTGTGTGTTAATGAGTCCTCTCATCTAGCTTGTGCAGTGAACACTGGCAAGGAGAGGAGCAGGGGACCCAGGCAGCTTGTGATTTGGGGGAAATCGGGGCTCTGGCTGGGTCATGTGGAGGGTTTTGATCAGAATCAGGGTTGGCTCCAGAAGAACCTGTACGGATCTAGTTCCTCTGGATGCACAATGGTGGTGGCTGTCAAAGGGACGTGCTGCAGCTGACCTTTCTAATCACTGCCTTTTGGATTTTATGTATAATCATTATTTATACTTACCAGAAGTTATTACATGCTGTACTGCTGAGCAGCTGCCTTTTCCAGCTTTTTGGATTTCTTTCCCATGACACTTTATCATTTTTCTTTTGGATATTTGCTCACATAAACATTCTCTCCTGTTCCTAGAAGTGCTACTTTTTTAAGCCAACGTTCAAAATTGTCTATTGGAGCACTGGAGGGAGTGGCTGATCCCATATTTCCCTGAATTCGAGGAAGGACTGAATTCAAATAAATCTACTTGCACCTAAGTTTGAAATGCAGGTCAAACGCCAGAGTTTATTTCTACAGCAGTGCCTGTGCGTGTGTAGTGTGTGCCTCTGTAGGTGGATGAGAAAATGAAGACTTACCTATTATTTTCAAACCAAACTTCTCATACTTCCCATTGCTCCAGATACTTTTCTCTAACAACATCTCAATGCAGAAAGTCCCTAAATACTTACTTAACTTCAAGCATATGTCTAAATTCACTGGTGTCTATCAAAGATTTTTAAGTTTAGTTCTGTTAACAGAGCAGGGCATTAATCTCCATTATTAATAAAATGTTAATTGCACTCAAGCTACCAATGTTTTATACTCTGTGTAGCTGCATGAGAGTGTGCAAGTGCTTTTTTATGTAGGCAGAATATCAGGATGGACCAACAGCAGAAATGGCAGCTCTTTCATCCTTTCCATAAAGGCAGAAATATCTCCCCCCTCCAAATTTTATGCATTACATCAAAAAAAAAAAAAAAGGAGACATAAACACCTTGTAAAAAGACAGCTGCTTTAAAAGCCTGTGTCCACAAAGATAGTCTGTGAAATATACTGGTATGAATTCATAATGTCTGAGCAGTCTCAGCTGAATTAAAGACTGAAAAGAGGACGGTAGCAGCAAAATATAATTTCAGAATTCAAGTTAGCCATACGAGGCAATTCAAGGTTTAAGTGGTACTTTATGTTTTCAACATTTTCCAGAGCAACTTTCAAAAACACAAAGGTAAAATAATCACTGTTGCAGAACCACAGATTTCTCTCAGAGAAACTGTTTCATTCATTGCAAAATTCAAGTCTATCTGGGTATTTCTGTACAGCTGTGGCTTTTTCTTCCCCTTTGGAAGACGGCAAAAATAAAGTGCTGCTGGATGAATCTGTAAGCAATAGCAATTTTATGGTTTGTTTTTTTTTATAATCCCAATAGCAATTTATTTTAAAAACAAAAAATGTAATGAGCATGCAATGACCTTAAATTAAAGTTCACTTTAAAACTCAAAGAAAATGCAGCCTTTATCAATGAGGTGTTATCACTGTTCCATATTTGTACGCTTCCTGGAAGTTTATTTACTGGAGAGCAGTGGAGCAGCCCATGGGGTGCCCTATGCAGTTGGCTGCTGAGGACGAGCCCCAGCCCCAGCCCCAGCCCACCCGCCCTCCCAGGTGAAGCAGCAGCAGTGGTGGACGTGGCACTACCCGGGGCAGCAGCACTCCTTCCTGGTGAGTGACAGGGACAGGGAGCTGCGAGTCCTCTCAGTACTTCAGAGAAGAGCCTTGGCCTTGGATATTTTTTTTTTTTAAATTTTTTTCTTTTCTTTCAGGAGAGTCAGCATTATTTCTTTCAAGGTCAGTGCTGAGCACTACATAAATCCATATCCATACTGTGATTAATGGCTCTTTAGTACCAAAGGAAGGGGGTTAGATAATCCTTTTAATCACTGTCAAACTTCATAATTTTCCCACTTTCTTTTCCTGTCTCCTGTGAAGCTTCTTCATGGCAAAACCTAATGAAAGCTGCCACTACATGTTGGATGGACTTGCAATGAACTTCAGATGATACATATCATACCTTTAGCACATCCTTTCCATGGAGCTACTGAAAACTGAGCATCCCAGGTCTGTGATTCTTTGTAAAAGTGTTAGTAATTGGATTCTTCCTGTTTCTGTTTCTTGGCCTGGGGAAAAAATATAATACAGAAATAGAAAGTCAATAATATCCTAATGGCATAGACAATGAAGGTCATCTGACAGCTGACAGCAATAACTTGATTTCTGGCTCACACAGCATTTGATGTCTCCTTTGGCTTGGATCTTCCCTCACTCATATGTGGGAATCACCTCAGGATGGAGTTTAGGTTTCCTAAAGTAAGAAAACGCAAGAAATTGCAGATAGTTCTGGGGGTAAGCTTTCACACGCTGGCTGATTCCCTCATCTCTCGAGATCAGTGAGAAGCAGCCTCAGACAGAGCCATGGGCGCAGTCCTGCCATGCCAGGCTGGGAGAGAGCCCCACGTGCCCCAGGCCACCCCGCCAGCAGCCACTCAGTGCAGACCCCGGGGTGGGCAGAGCCTTGCCTTGTGTGCAGTGCTGCTGCATGTCAGGCATTGGCCCCACACTCTCCAACGCATCCAGACATGGATTTATCCTGCCTGACTTTAGACTCCCTGCTGGGATGCCAAACTCACCCTCTGGTCCCTGCAGCGGGGAGAGATGTGTCTGCAGTGAGCAGCTCAAAGCTATTTATGTTGCTATTTTCTTCTACTGATGTGCACGCCATCAGGATGCCAAAGACAGCCTGGTCTCAGGAGGCCTGTCTGAGCACTTGCAGGAGTAGGTACCTTTGAAAATGGAGCCTTTCTGGCTTTCAGCTCTCACCTGCACTGAAGGTGTAGGATGGGGGCTGTTATTCGCTCAGCCTTTCACTCAGCAGCCAGTGCCACGCTCCAACACACCCAGCACGCTGCAGCGCAATTATTTAATTTGGATCTTGGCCATTCCTTCTGCCCAGCCAGGCAATGGGAGAGCAGGCTCTCACTAACACTTAACTGGCAATCAGTTATTTAGTTTTGCAAGGGAAGGAGTGTAGATAGGTCCCCACTTTTTAGCAGGTTTGTTGTGAAATTACTGGTTCCAGTTTCAATTTTTGCATTTGCCACCATTGGCCTTTGTGAGTGTTTTCAGGATGAGGCCAGAAAGCATAGCTATTATATGTAGCACACTGAACTCATTCCTTTCTAAATAATTCCTTTTTGATGAAATGACAGTGGCAGAATGTTTGCAAAGTCTTGTGAAACCAGAAGGTTGGGGTTTTTTAAATATAAAGACATGATTCCTGTGACTGACCAAATATTTGCTAAAACCCAAATTTGTGGCTAAAGTTTCCCGTCCTCACACAATTCCTCATTATCAAAAGCATGTCTGAATGAGTGAAAGTGGAAAGCCATTTGTAAACTTATAAAAATTTGTAATAATTCTAATTGTATTTTAATATTTGATATGCTTTATAATTGTGGAGAAAGTATTGACATCGATTCTGAGCCTGATATAACTCTTCTTGCCTTCTCTTGCAATACATGAACTGCCCTACGAGAGCATTTGTATGACCCATGTAATTACCCATGATCTGAGATGGGCAGTAGTGACATGTTTTATTCAGATGACATGAATCATTAGGCCTTCACAACAGCCTGCAGAGAATGAGAATATTTATTAACTATAAAAGACTAGTGTCTCACAGGCTTTCATTGGTGCCAGCCCAGGTCAAAATTGTGTATGGACTGTAAGGAGACACAGCCAGTCAGGGAAAAATGTAGCCAAAGCTACAATTAAGCTTGGAACAGTGTATCAATAGACTATGCACACTTTAAATTCATCCTCGATGTCTTAGAGCTGCTTAATGATGTACTGTGTGCTTATGTGTGTACATATATACATATATATATGCTGAATATAAATGAATCGAGCCCTTTCTGCAGTCAGTTTTTAACCTTCATATGTCCTCAACTAGTTAACAAAGATATTTGATATTTCAGCCTTAAACAGCACTAATGGTGATGTTTTCTGGCTGGACACGTAGGGTGAGGAGGGTTATTTCTATTCCCCAGCTGACGTATGCAGTGATTGGTGTCCAGGTTAGTACAAGGTAAGTTTCCAGTAAATGAGCTGCAGGTGAGTGTCTAAATACAGTTCTGCTCTGAAAACCCAGTGGGTAAAATACACTCTCAGGCAATGTATATAAAGCTCCCTGGTGCACCGACTCTGTGCCAGGTTGGCTCCCCAGCACAGCCCAGCAGGAGATGGCTGTGTCCCCTCTCCCCAGGGAGTACAGAGCCCCAGGAGAGTGGTGTGGGACCAGCACAGGATCCCTGCTGCTCACCATGCTCCACCAGACACAAGCATGATGGATACGAGCACTGCATTGCCTGACTCAGGTTTTCCAATCATTCCAATGCAAACAGTTAAGACTGATATATATAACACTCCTAAGATGTTTTTGCATTTAAGTTCATATTAAAAACCAGTGGTGAAGAACTGTGCACAATCCCTGTCCCCCAATCCCATGCTGCAGAGCAGTTAGCTAATGAATGGTCCTCACAGCAACCATTAACATTTTTACCCACGTGCGAATTTTGTCCGTAATACCCTGAATTCTTCTATCTTATTAAGGGCTATTTTGTGAGATTGAAAGACAGTATTTTTTCCTATATGATTTAGGTGGATAAAGTGCACACACATCCATGAGCCTATTAGTATGATACTGGGGAGCTCCTGTGACTGTTTGTGCTCCCTGTCAGGATGACATGGCCATCCAGGCTCTCTTGATAGACATTTTTAGTGAGAAGACATGTCGGTGTCTAAGATCAATGTGTCCCCAGGCAGTCATAGGGCAGCCTGATGCCACCTCTGTGCGACTGGCACAAAGGAGCCATCCCCAAGACACTGCTGCAGGACAGGCCAGCCTGGCATTACCTTCTACTGTTTTGAACAGGGTGGCATGTGGAAGTTTTGCCTCAGTTCAATGTGGTTTGGGTCCTAGGTAAGAAAAAGTTGACATTGTGCAAGGTGGGTGGCTGGGTGGCTATCCATCAAAATGTTGTCTCAACCTTTTGAATACCACAGGCATCTCTGCCAGATGGAGGGCAGAATTAGCCTGAAAAAAACCTCTCTGTTCACCTCAAGAGGTGTGTCTCCCACAGGTCCCAGCTGCCCAGTCTTCCTCAATATAGAGAGACACGGTTGTCCACAGGGCCAGGGTCAAGTGTGTGGGCCATGCTGCCCCGCAAGGCACCTGCAGCAGAGGGGACAAGTCACCGCTATGTCACCCAAACTCACTTGTGCCATGGGCAGGAGCTGTACGTGAATTGAAATGGCCCCCAGTGGCTGCACCAAGAGGAAATGGCCCCCACTGCCAGCTGGAGGAAAATCTGGTGGCCTGATTGCACCTAGCAACCATAACCATGAACATGTAGAGTCCTTGAAGGCTGGAGTGAAGCAACACCAACCTTGGACCAAAGGGTCAGCCCCAATCTTTTCTGAGCAGTTCCATGGACTTAGGCCAAATTCATAAACTCTATGGCTTTGGCTCTGTGTTTGTAGCCAAAAAAAAGCCCGCATTGATCATGTAAGTGGGCTGGGGTCTGCAAGGGATCCCCACATGAGCAGCTGGAAGCACCTATCCTTTCCACAGTTAGAGTCCTGCCCCATTCTGCATCCCCAGCAATGCCTGTACGTGCTGGGCAATGCTCCACACAGGCTTTGCCTTGCGGAGGAAGAGGAGGGTCATGGAGTGTCTTTGAAGACAGGATCAAAGCAGTGAGAAACCATACACCCTTTTGATTCCTTAATGGGCATTTTTCATGCTAACTCCCCTCCCACGTGGCTGTCATGCCGTGGAGCACACATGCTGCAAAAGCATTCCTGGCTTCAAAGCCCCCTCTTTGGCAACACATTTTCTTTTTCTCCCACTGAGCTGGGAGAAAATTGCACCCTGGTGATGGAGGGACCATCATGGCTGCTTACCTGAGCCATCCTCATGTAGCACCACACACACTGCTCCTCATCCAAGACACGGGCAGGGTTGGGCTGGAGGGACAGAGGGTCCTGTGAGGTCCAGCCTCATACTGTCCCTCCCCGTGCTGATGCTTTGGAGAGAAAAAATGGTCATGCTTTGCTTAGAAACCTCTTGAAACAAATAGAGAAACTATTCTTCCTTGTGTGGCAGTTGAATCTGTGTAGGGAAAAAAGAAGAGCCAGTTGAGATTCATCGGTCTGCAGTCTCTTTTGGGTGCTTTGCAGGCTGAGGCATTTAACATCTTTTTAAGCAAGTCATCTCTTTGCCATACCATTGTGTGGGAAACTTCACTGGGGAAAAAAACTACTCTAAAGGCAAACAAACAAACAAAACCCCATCTGATATTATAAAATGAAAATTCAAATTAGCTGGATTTTTTTAAAAATAATTTTCTAACAGAAGGTGCTATTTTAATATTTTTTTTCTTTTTTGCTCTCAAACTTGCAATGGAAAAATGTCCTACAAAGTGAAAAGCATTGAAATGAAGAGTTTCTGCATGTAATGTACTCAGAATAGTCAGATTTTTGATGCAGGAGATGCCCTTTCAAAATATTTTAATTTCATTTTCAAATGTATTTCATTTTTTATGTATGATAAGTTTGCATTATTTATTTACCTGTCAGCAATGATATAATATGACCTTATATTGGATTTTGATAAAGAAATACATCTAAAAAACCCACTGATGATCAAAAGTAAGAAAAAAAATTGTTTAAGAGCATATTTTTGCAACAAATTTTGAAAATGTGAGGGTCTAAGTTTGAAATTCAAAGTCAGTTTGAATGACTAATGCAGTCCAACATTTTCGCAGCACAGCTTTCTTCCTTTCAGCAAGGGGGACAGGCGCTACAGCTGACTGAAGAGGAAAGTAGGAAATTCTCCAAAGAATAACATTGTAATTTTATCCTGAAATAAATGTTGAGGGTCCATGACTGATTCCTATAATGGCACCACACAAAGGTAACAAAGATAACTAGAGGATAAGTAGAAGCAGTTACAGTAGTATATTTGAATTCATCACGGTGCTGTTAGTAAGAATTGATATCTGCCAATCAGCAAAATAAAGAATCCTACTATGAGAAAATTGCAAATGCCATAATAGCACCATACTTTCTGCCTTATTTCTTGGAGAAAAAAAAAAGTATAAACTTTGGAACTATTAAAAAAAACTTATTAATTTGGAATCTGTATAAAATTCTGATTAGCTTCAAATGTGAAATGATGATATGCAGCAGACACTGAGTTTTGCACAGGACCAGCTCCTTGCTGGGAAACCTCTCTCTCAAAGAGGAAATGGGAGCAGCAGATCTGCTTGGTCTAAGCCGGCTGGATCACCAAGAAGCCTGTGACACTTGCAGACGGCATCAACTCTTACTGTCCTCTGTGAAATAAAGCCCATGGGGACACTCATAATTGTCCCCTACAGGTATGTTTTCAGGTCTGACTGCAGGGCAGAAAAGGGCTCTGGACATAAAACCAGTTTGAGCAGTTCTTCCAGTGAAGGCACCCAGAGCAGAAACCACTGAGATTCCCTGGCTTTACTCCGGGGTTAGGACACCTTCCCTGCAGGCTGGGAGGGGAGGAGGGGAGCTGAACCTCCCTCTCCCCCCCATTTCTCTGGGGTCAGTCTTTAAGGATTGCCTGGGGTTTGGGGGCTGAGCAGTACGGGTTTAATGCATAGAGTTTTTTCTTCTTTGAGAAAGCAAGTGATTTTGATGTACTGGTAACTCACCTGTTGAGTGTAATGCTTTGTGATGGCCCAGAGTACCATGGGTGCACTATTTTGCTAAAAAATAAACTCCTCATCAGTCTTGTATATTAAGAAGAGTTACACATGTTGGTTGGAGAACTGCACATCGTCTTTTGGAAAACTGTAAGGAAAGTCAGCATTTTCTCTCTCTGTAGCTATGGTAGGTGGAAAGTGATGAAATATCAGCTCTTGGCTCTACCTTGCTTAGTGACTGCTTTTGAAACTTTGTGTCAAAACCTTCATGTCATTTGAACAGAATTTTCTGAATTTAATTGACACAAACACAATACGGAAGAGTTCAAACATGCAGGAGGAGACAGGAGAAATGCCACACAGTAGCCCTTGATGGACTGCAAATCCATTAAAGCTTTGTGCTGAGTAGCAAGAATATTGCTCAGGAGCGACGGTCATTGCCAAACGTCCCTTTCAGAGTTGCCTTCTCTGGGTGTCCTGCTTTGTGTGGAGGTGAAGAATAGCAACAACACAGCTTTATAAAAGAAATAGCTTTGTAAGTGTATTGTGAATGGAGGATGCTAGGGATGTGCAGTCATAAAAATGATTTAATGATTTCTTTCTCATGAAAGGAAGGATTTTAGGGTTCAGTTCATTGCTGAGCTTATGGCTAACCAGATGTTCAAGAATGTAATTCTGCCTTTTTTTAGTTCGGGAGATCAGATATGTGTGTCCTCAAACCCTGCAGCAGCATCGCCCAGAGCAGGTACTTCAGTGTGGCAAAACTGTTCTTCCAGGAGAAACAGCTTTGGCGATGCACTGACACCACCTTTCTCACAACTAAAAGCAGAAAAGCTTAAATGGTTCTTTAAGCAATGGAAGTCTCCATGCCCCCTGAATTAAACCTTATTGTAGGAAGAGGGGTGCAGAGCAGGCGAAACCATGGTCCCTTTCTGATTCAGCCATTGTCCCTGACTTCACTGATGTTCCCATCCATCTTCTGCTGGAAGCACCCCTCAACCCAGGCTTCATTACATAAAACTTTCGCCCAGAAAGTTTGACAGCATCCCTCAGCTTCTAAACACCTACCATCTCCACACTCAGGCTAACCCAGGTCCTTCAGCCTGTGATGGTCTAGTGGTGGCAGAACTGACATTGCCCACAGAGGGTTACTGAAGAGGCCAGCAGCAGCAAAGGGCTGTAGATGTAATCCTCTGTTCTTTTTAAAGTACCTATGCCCTTATATACACCCTATCCATTGATTAAATGATTTAAGTTATGCGGTAGAAAAGTAAAAAACCCACAAATTGGCACATCTAATATTAATTTTACTTTCTATATCTGCCACTTAAATGATGCAAATAATGGATTTTTTTTCAGTGGGCCATACTTGTTTCTAAAATAGTTTCAGAATTACTTAACATTTTCATTCAACCTGAATGGAGTATTTGAGTCCACTTAATGATTAGGTAAGTTTCAAGCTATTTTTTGCTTAATAATTTGAAGAATTGCAACAATTTACTTTGAAAATACATAAATGGAGCACTTAAACATTTCAAAAAGTATGAATAACTGTTATTTCCAGTGAACCTATTCACGGAATACTTCCTCACCTTGAGTACTTTCCATGTTAGCAGAGGCTCTGTCCCTTCAAAATGTTTCTTGAAAAAGCACATGCTCGGCAGGCAGGCGCTGGGAAGATGGGCTGACCCGGCTTGGAGGCCTGGGAAGGACATTGAAACCACTGCACACAATGGGATGAGTCACCCAACTCAAAACATAAGTGTGAGAAGTGATGAAAAGTCCTGATAGAGTTGTCTGGAGGAGGGATGCCTGGACTTCACCGGGGTGCTATGTTTAGGGGGGTGCTATGCGAGCAATAGCCAAAGTGCATGGGCAGCTGAGGGGAGCACTGGAGACTTCTTGGGCTGTGTGACCTTGCAAGGTCACAGCACCGAGCTACCTGCATGAGTGATGCTTCGTAAGGCTGAGGCTATATAGGGGGTGGTGTTAGAAACACCAGATTTGGGTATGGATGTAGCAGGATGGGGACCAGTGGGCAAAATATAATTTAGGATCATTTGGAAGGAAATTGGGATGGAAAAAAGGAGGTGCAAGAGCAGTAAAAAGGAGAGTGAAGGAGTGGAAAAGGGAAATAAGGTGTGGAGTTTGAGGTCCCTGCCAGGTACGGTCACTGCTGCAGCCTGAATGAGGAGACAGACAGAGCCTGTGGTCATGCCCACACCATGTGTCACACCTGCTTCCATGGTCACCAACCAGGGGCAGAGAATGCTCCTTGAGCAGCCACCACCTTGGGTATCCTGGGACATCCGTGCCATTGCCATATGTAGGCCTGATGGCATCGACATACCTATCACTGCTTCAGGGCAGATAGTTTACACCTCCTTCCTGAAAAAGTCTTTATTGTAACTTTTGACTTGTTTTTTAAAGACTTGCTAGCTTGACAAAACAGAGAAAATTAAATTAAAATTTAGGATCTGTCTCATTCGTACTTGCTTGCAAATAATAAGCACTGTGGAAACACAACCCAAGCAGAACAGAGATTTATTTTTAAGCATGCAAGCAGATTAAGGTCACTAATTTAAAATTAAATTCAAGAAACAATGGTGGTGCTTCTGCATTACTCTCCCCCTTTAATGCCACTCTGCATTTAATCCATCTTACTGTTCAATAGAAATAGCTTACTCCTCCGTCTGAGTAACTGATTGGGTTAGAGCCTGCATCTCAAACACCATCCTGTCACCAGAAACGAATGCCATTTTTAGATCTCTCATTCCAAAGAAAGGTCAGTCACTATTTTAAACAATAGAAGGAGAAAGTAGTCAGTCCAATGTTCATTCACTTTATCCTTTCTCCAGTTTTTAAAGGGGAAAAAACAATAATCAGTGTGCCAAATTAATTTCTAATATTTTAAGATAGTTACACAGTATGAACAGAATATGGCAATAAGTTTTTTTTCTCAAGATGTGATTTTAGATTTCTGACAATGGCACAGTAGTGTTGTGAAAGGACATCAGATAAGAAATAAGCTGTTTGAAATCTTCTGAATTTCAAGTTCCTTACAATATTTTTCAGAGGAATAAGAAACTTTATCCAAAAATAAGAAGAGTGAAAAAACAACAACAGCTTTGACTTTATAGGGATGCATCTAGTTTATGGGGAAGTGTCCTTCAAGGTCCCAATCTTGGGATTGGGACCAGTATGTTAGGTTCCTTGCTTCTCAGTGGCTCTCTAGGAAGCCTATGGAGACCAGCCCTTCAGCCTGGCCAGCTAACATATGTGGCCAAAGTGGACTACACTGGTACCATCAATGGGTATGGGTGGAAATTTATGGTGAAAATTCACTGGCAAATGTACTTTAAGACACCCACGTTTTCCAGGCAGTTGCAGCTGAGCTCATGACTTGGCCAGAGGAAGATCTCCAGTACCTCCACAACCACTTGCTGTCCACCTTTATTGAAACCTTCCCAGTCAAGCTTACAGACTGACTTACTGGGTTTTCATTTGAGGTTTTAGCCTTTGCTTTCCTTTTTTTTTAATTTTCTGCCAGCATTCCCTAAGGTTTTGAAGGTGATGATCATGAAATCACTCTTGTTACCTAAACTAGAAATATCCATGAAGGAACTTCATAAACCTGAAGACAGAGGAAGAAAATTTCCATTTTGTATAACTTAGAAATAATGTTAGGCATATGCAAAGGGGGAAACATAAAAAGACTGACCTGTCTGAAGTTTTTTATAAGATGATTTTGATTTTGCATGATAAATTAACACATTACCTGGGCCTGAAACACTGTAAATGTCCCTGGAGCTCCTTTGATATCACCTTCTAAGAAAACGTCTCGCATCTCCAGCCTAGTTGAGGTAAATCAGCACCTAAAGACAGTTTTTTTTGGCATGTTGGATGTCACCTGAAAATATAGCCTTATTTTCCATGAATGCTATTGAAAACAGCAGCTTAGGAATGCCTGTGGGGGAAACATCAACTCTGCTAAACAGTGAGCAACCTTCAATGGGAAAGGAGCTTACCTCATCAATTCAGTGTTTCATCACTTAATAATTAGATGCTTTTTCCCCTTCGGTTCTTACACAGAGCTCAGCCAGTGCAGATGCAACTTCTTCATGTGCGCTATTGAAATAAAATGCTCCTGAGAATGAAAATGTGATTATTGCAGGGAAATTTTGAGCATTTGGGAGCATATTTAAATTCTGGTTGAGATCTGGCTATTCATAAGTATCTCCCTTCTTTTTCCTACAGCATGTTCAGACTACTGTCTTTATCCTTTTCCTTACATATTTAAAAAATATGGTTTTTTCATTTTTCTAGATATAAATAGCTACACAACATTCTAGACACCTTAGGGTGCAGTGAGTTGTGATTCTGTCTTTATTTGAAATACTGGTATATTCAATATGAAAAATCTATAGTTTCAGCTACCATTTAGTGAATAGAGAGTGTTGAGCAAGAATGAAATAAGACTCAGGATCCATTGCAACTTAAATTGCCCTTTGACTGGAGCCTAGGTCAGCAGGTCACACATGGGCACAGTATGTAGGGGTGACACCACCTGCCCTGTCCCAGGAACACCTGACCTGATAATGAGCAGTCTGGGCAGTGACTCAGTGGTAAATTATAGTAGAATTTAGCTCTGGATAGACTCTACAAAACAAATTTATTCAAGCCATTTCATATTGAAAAGCCTGATTACCATTTACCATATGATGCCTTTCTATCACTTCAGCAAAAGGCTTTATTGTAGATGAGATCAAATAAATATAGCAAAAATATGAAAAAAGAACACAGTCATATCCTGCTTGATAGCATGCTCCTACAGACTATTGCCACCAGTTGAGAGTACGTGCCAATATTTTTATGAACCATCATTACAAAACATAACTGAAGAAAGCTGGAAGAAAACAGCAACCTAGAGGTGGTTGCTGTTTAAGAAAGCCCTGGGAAAGGAAAATAACAGAAGAGCTGAGCTGCTGAGCTGAATCAGCATGTGGGCTGTAGCTGGAACAAAAGGATTCTTTAGTTCACGCCAAAAATACTCATCAGTGGTGCTGCTTTTTTAAGCTTAACATTCATAGGTGACTTTCTCATTTTTGCACGGTCCTATGGGAAACTGTGTGTGTTTAAGTATGGGTGGCTGTCAGAGCCCTCTCTTTCTGCTCACTTCAAGAGTTTACTTGGGAGAAGAGCTTGGTCCTCATTGAGCAGGATGAGGTGGTGCCTTCTGAAGCTGTATCCCACCTTAGGACCAACCCGGGCTCTTCTCCAAAAGACTCCTTGCTTTTAAATAAGTTTCAGCCCTTTTTCTTCCCTTCTCATCTTCCTTCATAGTAGTGCCAGATCCTCAAAGACAACCCAACAAGACCAGCATCTACTGAAGATCCCAGTTGCCGAGGTAGCTTCCATCTAGGTGGGTCAAGACCACAGTCTTGTTGTGTATTAGGTGACTCATTATGCAACATAAAATATTATTAAAATTACCCCAAAAAATCACAGGTGACGAAAAGAATATTTTTCCTGTCAGATAATTAGTCTGTAGGACTCATTATCAGAGAAATTCACTGAGCCTAGAAATACAGCAAGCTTCAGAAAGGACTTGGCATATGTATCCCTAAAAAGTGAAAACTGAAATCATCAGATTAAAGTAATATGAAGAATTTTCTCATGTTTCAAGTTTAAATGAAGATTTAAGAATTAAGGACTATAAAGAGGTTTTCCATTCAGGCAAACATGACACCCACCTATCCCTGAAACCTTGGTGGGATGGTTGACCCCAGAGCTGAAGAAGTGCATCTGCTGTCCACATTGTGCTGCTGCCTTCTGCAAGCTTTACATTCTGTCTAGTAGAGAAGTTCCTGGTATCAGTAAACCAAGGCAAAAAACAAACAAACAAACAAATTCATGGAAAGTCTACATATAAGGCTAATTATTTTTATGGTATGGACAAGAAAGTGGGCAAGTCTAAGTTCTCACAGAAGGATGATTGCTCTTGTTTCCTATAGCCTTGGCTGGTCATTTTGCAGGGGAAGCAGCCCCTGCTCCTCCTCTCCTCTGCTCTGTGCTAATGACTTGGAGAGAAGAATATTATTGCTTTTGTCAATGTAATGTACAGCCAAATTCATTTGTGCCTTCAGTAGTCATCGAGTCATTGACGTACATCAAATTCCCATGCAGCAGTAGCTGCCATCCGTCGGCACCACTCACTGATTGCCAATGACAGCAGGTTTTCTTGAGCAAATCACTCAGCAGCCATGATCCTATTCTTGGATAATATAAAAGTGACTCCATGCCACAGTTGTTTGTGTTTTTCTTAGCTGCGGTAAGCAAACCTTATTTACAAAGCTGAAGCTAGACTCTTTTTTTTTTTTCAGTACTTCAAAGAGTATCACCAATAACGTATCACCAGCCTTTTTGAATCTGAACATGTTTGACATCTTGATAATCCTCACGTAAATAGATCTAAGGAACCAGCAAGGAACCATGCAAAAAATACAGTATATACACTTGCAAAAATCAAGGTGTTCTTTTATTCTTCGACTAGAAATCCAGTTTTTGCATCTGAGCAAAGTAATAATAATAAGCCAATATTTTGGTCTCAAAATGTATGTGCTTTTAAAAAATGAAACCAGCTTTTTATTTAAGAAACATTGTTCCCTGGAAACAGGCACAATCTTAGCCTTAACATGGCCTTTACATGAAGTGTTTTCTCAATTAAGGGCATTTAATTTCCTCAGGAGTACAAAACATAAAAGTTAATACACCTGTACAGAGAAGTTGAGAGAAAATAATGTCTTTTACCTTTTGTTTTGCTGATTATGGGTCAGTAGCAAATTAGATTGGGCTCTAATTCTTCCCCAATGTGAAAAGGATTCAATCAGTTACTCCATGAGATGATATTATTCATGCAATCATAGCTTAAAAGAAACTGGCCCTAAAGGGAGATGCCAAAATGAATTATTCATGTACTAACATAGGAAGCCAGAAGACTCCTTCACAACGAGCCTTGTCTGCACTAAAGACAAGCCTGACATTTCATAAACTTCTAAATAAATATGCTGTAAATATTACAGTTTCTATTTGTATATCTAACACTTGCTAAAGGCTCCAAAGGCAGTCAGAGCATCACTAAAGGAATGAATGTATTAGGTTTGGTATGGCACCAAGTTACAAATATAAGCTGGAAAAGCATAAAATAGGAAATTATTTCATAATATATCCACTGCTCAGGCATTTAGGTATTTTTCTCTCTTAATTAAAAGGCAACAATTTGTAAAAGGCTTCAAGGAAACATTTAAGTTTTCCTAATCAAAGCATAAAATTAATCTATGGAACACATTACTGCATGGTAAACTACTGATCTTTTCAGAAAAACCACTGAGAGAGTCTGAAAAAAACAATGTAGGTTTTCTGGCCCTCCCTCTCCCCTCAAAATGCAGGTTCTTTTGAACTCAGTTCCAATCCCAAAGGTGTAAGAGGGTAGCACATCCACTGGAAACACCAGCTCTCAGATTGGTACAAATGTTGCCCAAGTCCCATGTTTACACTGCAGCACTTTCCAAGTCTAATTGATTCCCAAAGGCTCTAGTGAAATGACTACAGTAATAAGAGGCAGCTGTGGAAGGAGGCCTGTGAGGGCCATGGAGAGGATAGCTATCTGTCCTCTGGTCCCCAGGCAGACCTGGGCTCCCTGGGGTCCAGGGACCTGCCTTGGACAAGGCAGGGACACGTGCTTGCCTTAGCCCCTGTGTACAATATTGTGTCAGGTTTGGAAACTGCAAGCTCATGATTTATAGGCAAGGTGGTTTAGGTCATAGGAGAGGTCTCTAAAGTGTATGTGTAGTCATTTACTTTCCTCCTCCTGCTAAGTTCTGTTGAGCCAGACCAAAAGCATTAATGGAGCAGGATTTTTATCATCAAAAAATATGAAAAATCACAACAGTAGAACTGGCTGATCCTCATTTACCATTTAAAAATAAGAGGAATAATGCATTAATGCATAATAATAAAGCAATGGTGATCCTATGCATTTTCCAGGCATTCATTTAAGATGCCATACACAAACTGTCAGCAGCTGCCTGATAATATCATGCTATGTGATCTCATGAGTATAGGGGTCCAGGGACTCCTGCTCTGAGTTGGAATGTCAGAATAAGGAAGGTACTTGCTGTTTATCCTTATTTTTGTTATGAAATTGCTTATGACTAGATTACAAAAATAATGAATTGGTAATAATCCTGGCCACAGAGCCTTGGAAAACAACACTGAGGCTTCTGCTGACTCTAACTGAAAAAACTCCAGGTTTTGAGATGCCATAATATGATCTGCAGAGCATAGGCTAAAAATTTATATTAAATGACTACAAAGTATTTGTGTTTAATTTTAAAATGTGTGGAAAATCACCTTAATTCAGAGTCAGCAAAATGTGTATGTTCAACCTCACTGTTCAAAAATCAAGGTTAACTTGCATTTAGGAGATTTTTATAAGCATTAATTTCTCCAGTGTGCAAAGGTTATGGTTCCTTTGGTGGTTCCTTTTCTTGTTTATTCAGGATTTGAAAAAGATATCCAAGACTGGTTTTTTTATCCCATTCATGACTCAACCCTTGTTCATACATTAGGTATACAGATATTAATTGTTTAAAATTTGTTATTAGCTTTATTTCGCAAACACAGCTAATATTTTCAATGGAGTCTCACCTGTTGCCTCTGGAAGCTTTCCTCTTGGCTTCAGTCCATACTGGACCCCTATCCTTTGTGTTGAGTATTAATTCTTCTGAGATACAATGGGTCCCCCTTTGGGGAAGCTAATGTGGTATATATTTATTAAGTACTTCTTTGAAATAAAATATGATTTTCCTCTGAAATTTAAAAAATTTAAAATTGTAAAGCTTCTAACTTTATTTGCCTGCTGAACCACTGAAGTAGATTACAGGATAAATATATATGACATCCACATTATTACCAAATACATTCATTAGGAGCAATGCTATCACAGTGAATGCCAAGCAAATTAACAATGACAGGGTAGTAAATGAAAGTGTTTATACATTTCTTTCTCACAGCTTACAAACTCAAGATTTATTCCTGACCTTTCATGTAAAGCTTGATGATCTCTGCTAAGTCAAAGACAATGCCATTAGTATTCAGTGCCACAATTGAGACCTTTTCACCCTGGAGTTGTAACAGATAGTTTTCTAAGAATTTCTTTGTGGATTAACATTAATTATCATAGATGCTTCATGAAGAATTAACATCAGAAGGAAATTAGCTCATTTCCATTCACAACACTTCCCAGTTTATTCTTGCCATCTTTGTGACAATGAGTTTACATGTTACAAGTTGTCTGTTTAGAAACTCGCCACTTTCTCCTTGTTCTTGGGCAGTTGTAGCAAGATCTGACACCAAACATCTCCTCTGGGCTCTTTGGGTCCTCAAGTATGCTCCTGTGGGCTAAAGGCACTTGAAGGAGGGATTTAGAGGTGAGGACCAGTTTCCAGCCATTGTACATTTTGTGTATTTAATCTTGTAGAGGAAAAGACATTCTGTATACCAGTCAGGTTTGCAGGCTTGGTCCTTTTCATTTTGTTTCTTGAACTTACTGTCTCACTCTGGGTCAGTAAGAAATTATTTTTCCAAAGGAGCAGATCTCAGCCTTTTTCTGATAGAAAATCCTGAAACAGAGGTGCTATTTAACAGTTCTGGTATTCTGAAAACAGGCTTGCTTCACTTCATTAGCTGCCACATACCTTGAAAGAAGTCCATAGGCAGAGTAAAAAGCAGAGACTGGGCTAATTAAGGTGTTCGATTTTTGGACTCAAACAACAAATGTCAAATGTTGGCTAATGATAACCATGAGACCAACAGTGAAATATGTATGTGTGGTAGCCATTTCACTTCAGATGCACTCTAATAAGAGTGGAGAAACTTGGCCATTTCTTCCATGTTGGGCCAATGTAACAGAACACCCGGGTGCACAGTGATCACAACACTGTGGCAGTTATTCCTGTATACAACAAACCCAATCTTCAGAGTAATATCCAGCTGCCTAACTAAAAAACTGATCCCCAATTACGTATACATGCCTTGCACCCCTACAAGCCTAGCACTGCCACCACCTATGTGCAAAGTGCTGAAAGAAGGATCAATAACTCCTTCAGCGGCAGCAGCCGTGGGCTGCGGGAATACTATGGGAGAGGGAGGACCCAGCTCACCCACCTTAGTCATTCAGCTGTTAGGTATCTAGTATATGGTGACCATTTAGGGGAATCACTATTTATTTTTCCTGTCTTCTTTGAATTCATTATAATCAGGCTAAATCAGAAATCCTGCTCTCTAATTGTAAATTGTAGAATGGTTTGAGTTGGAAGGGACCTTAAATAGGATTGAAACACATCCCACTAGACCAGGTTGCTCCAAGCCTCATCTAACCTGACCTTGAACACCTCCAGGGATGGGGCATCCACAGCTTCTCTGGACAATCTGTTCCAGTGTCTCACCAACCTCATAGTGAAAAATTTCTTCCTGCTACCCTCTTCCAGTTTGAAGCTATTACCCCTTGTCCTATCACTAAATGCCCTTGTAAATGTCCCTCTCAGGCTTTCTTGTAGGCTCCCTTCAGGTATTGGAAGTCCCTGTAAGTTCTCCCCAGAGCCTTCTCTTTTCCAGGCTGAACAACTCCAGCTTTCTCATCCTCTTCACAGGAGGTGCTCCAGGCCTTTGATCATCTTTATGCCCCTCCTCTGGACACACTCCAACAGGTCTACCTCCTTCTTGTGCTGAGGAGTCCAAAAGGCCATCTGGTCACAGAAGGAAAATCTGACAGTGCTCAGCAATGTTCCTAGTGACATTTATTCTTATATCTTTATTCTAGCATTGTTAAACAGTCACACCTCAAGTGAGGTGCTTCCAGGAGGGGACGCACAGGGTGAGGGAATGCACAGCAAGCCCCAGGAGTTTACACTTAGCTCGCTGGCAAGGTGACCTCTGCTGTTTAACAAGTGATGAGCCTGATGACAGCGGCTTTCAGTGCTGCCCTTGAGGTTTGAGCTAAGCAGCAGAACAAGGTCACCCCAAAGCTCATCTCACACACCGCGGCAAGCAGCAGCAGGCAGAGGGCCCAGGCAGCAGGGAGATCTTCCTCTGCCCTGTACTACCATGTTGCTGTTCTCATGCCATCCCACCCTGCTGGAGGGGGATCAGACCTCGGCTGTGCCCTCAGCAACTCAGTCAAGTGGCAAAACCCCAAACTCAGCATGCAGGCAGGGCCTGGGATGGGCAATTTGTCTGCTTCTCCCCTGTGCTGTTTTGTCCCTTACCCGCCTCGGCTGTCTGGGCATTTGAACTCTCTCTAATAGCAGGACTTAAACATGACTGTGATCCACCTGCCAACACTGGCTCAGTGAGCAGTTGAGACACTTGGCAGCACTGGAAACAAACTGCTATTGCATTGCCTGAAAACCCCTGTCCTGTGGCTTAAGCCTTTGTAACTCACATGAACCGTAGTGTGCACAGGTAGCACAGGGCTCCGTGGAAACAACAGTGATGTTTTATAGCTACGTAATACCCAGTCCACTGGAGCCCTGCTTTCTCCATAGAAACGAGCTATGAAAGAACCCATCTATTAAATATGAAAAACATGAATTTTCCTGATAGTTAGCCAATTTTTATCTTTCTTTACGTAATTGTTTATAAGTTCATAGACCCTTCAGCCTGTACCTGCTGCAAGTCTCCATACTGCTACAGGTATGCTTCTTGGTCACCATGATGCCCTCGGGAAGCCTCTAACAAAATCGTTGCCTCTTCAACACCCTTTTGGGGTGGGGAGTTAAGTACAGGGGATAACAGGACTTTTGAAGTGAGGGCATCCCTCTTTGCAGAGCACAGAATTTGTCAAACTCTAAAGGATCGCTTGGGTTCAGTTCAAGTTTTATGTATGCTTTTGTTCAGTTTTCCCTTTTTCCCTGGCTGGCTTGGCCAGAGAAATAAAAAGGTATGTGTGTCCAGTGACCCTGATTATTCAACCTGTGCTTTAATTCCTGTCCTAGGAGGACTGTAGATATAATCAGCTGGTGATCTGTAGAAGTCTCTTGTAAATATTTTAAAGTATTTCCCAAGGCCATCCCAAACTTCCTAGGGTAGATTTGCTCTAATGCTTTACTTTGTCTCTCTTGGCTTCAGAGAAAATGTCAGCTCATGAACTATAATAATAGCCTTTCCCTTCAGATTTATTTTTTTCTGCCCAGTTTTGATCTAAAAAATCCCAGCACTGGATAGGAAATTTCTCACAGGGAAATTTTCTTTGATAGCTACAAATTCTTACAATCTCTCTCCAGCACAGTGCCTGTAGCGAGGAATCGCTGCAGCCTTTCAGCTGCTCTTCCAGGACTTTCCGAGTGGCTGCGGTGTCTCTCCCGGGTTTTGCATCGCTGAACCGAGCCTGGCGATGGCAGAGTTGCTTAGCTCCAGGCTGGCTACATCACTTACAGAGCTGCTTACAGATGAACTGATAACACTGATGCCGTTTGAGCTCCTTCTCCTTTACAGCAGAGACTCTCTAATCTGCAGCGGTATTAAACACACTGAAAAATGGGGAGAAATAAAAGGGGGAAAAAAAAAGGGAGAGAGAAAACGAAAAGGTCCTTCAATGTCACTTTGGTAGACCAAGGTTACAGATGCTGGTTAGAGCTCAGCTCAAGGGAGCACAGGTCTCTGGAGGGCTGATTGCAGCAGTGAGGGCAGCTCCAATCTCCAGGGGTTGCTCACAAAAGGCAAGTCACTCCTGGGGACACCTCCAGCATCAGGGCAGCCAGATCATGTTTCTTCCTCTGCAGCTTTTATGTTCTCAGCGCAGGGGCTTGCTCTAGCACTGGGTCTATCCCAGGTATTGGGGGATGAATTTTTTAAAATATGAAAGTATTGAAATAGCGTTAAATGTAACTAGTAAACAGAAATCTGGGTACAAAAGATGCCACATTTTTGAAAGGGATATAATAGGAAGGAACTCCAGAGGCCCTTCCCTCTGATGGTAAGGTCCTTGAAAGTTGGCTCCTAAAGCAAGGACACCATAAACATCAGCTATTTACACACATTCGGCTCGCTGGATGCCTCTTTCTTGCTAGGGCTCACTACAATTTTGCTATTTTTCCCAAAGGCTGATGTTTTGCATTGTTTTGAATTTTATTTATTTATATATATATATATATATATGTTTGAGTTTTTAATTTCCCTGTTAAATAACGGCCTTCTGCAGAGCCTAGATGAAGAGGGTCACAGAATTCCTAGTAAAGATTTCACAGACTTGTAATCATTTGAACAGAAGAGGCAGGTGTAAACACTGAAATATACCCCACTGAATTTTCACTGCAGTCCGCAGTTAGTGCTGTATGAGGAGTCTGTGAAAAGCTTTTGTGTGGGAACCTCCCAGGAGGTTTTTTAACAGCTAACAATGTTGCTTAGTGCTACAAAGATAGCATGAGATTTGCTGACAACATTTCTCTCTTATGTCCACTTTCAAAACATGACAAGTAAATGATTTGGCAGAAACAATACCATAATCGTAAGTGATAATTCAGAAAGTGTAAGAGCATAAGAGTTTGTGTTACACATAGAGACCCAAACTGTGTTAAGAAAATTTTTTAAAAAGCATAAAATAGAAAAGAAGCTACACCTGCTAGCCATGATGCATGACTACCTAGGGGTAAAAATTACCCAAGCCTTTTCTCCCGACTTAAGAGGGAGCAGATGTGTTGGGACTTACTTCACTGTGTCACTGCAAAAGTTCCTGCAAATTATTAAGGTCTCCCACCTCCAGACAGCAGAAAGGGTCTACTAGGCAAGTTAAAAATATGCTTGTGAGCTCCTGGCCCTGCCAGGACTAGGGAGCACTGTATAGAGGGAGCACTGCCAGAACACCACAGACGCAAGCAGCCACAAACATGTCAGCAGTGACCAGCTCACAGAGGAGATGTAGCCCATTACTGTACAGGTTTTCTGCAGGTGCCCTCTGTGAGCTCCGCAGCCCAGGCACACTGGGTTCCCTCTGGCTGCAGGCACCTGTGAAGCCAGAGAAGAAGGAGAAGCTTTTCCAGCCAAAAAGTCTGGCTGGAGGTTGCTCTCCTTTAGCAGCTCTGCCCTGGAGCCTCTAGTGAGGCAACTACTCGTTTAATCCCATGGCTTCAAGCACTTTCTAGGTGCTTCTGCATGATGAGCAACTGTAGACAAGGCTAGACATCCTAGAATCATAGAATCATTTTGGTTCAAAGAGACCTTTAAGATCATCAAGTCCAAATACTAACCTAGTACTGACAAGTCCACCACTAAACCATGTCTCTCAGCACCACATCTACCTGTCTTTTAAATACCTCCAGGTAAGGTCACTCAATCACTTCCCTGGGTAGCCTGCTCCAATGATTGATAACCTTTCCAGTGATGAAATTTTTCCTTATTTACAATCTAAATCTTCTTTGGTTCAACTTGAGGCCGTTTCTTCTTGTCCTATCACCTGAGAATAGGGGGAGAAAAGACCAACCCCCCCTCATTACAACCCACCTTTCAGATAGCTGTAGAGAGCAACAAGGTCTCCCCTGTGCCTCCTTTTCTCCAGGCCAAACAACCCAAGTTCCCTCAGCTACTCCTCATGTCTTGTTCTCCAGACCCCTTAGGAGCAGCTTTAGGAATAGAGATGGTAAATCTGTCCATATAGTATCTTAGATCCAGTTTAAGGTGTCCCTGAGCAGTTCCTTGTAGCTACGCACCATACAGAAATCCCCTTGCTGTCCCTGGAGGGGACAGAAGCACAGAGCACATGAAAGACTTGCAAAAGTCAGGGCTGGTTTCAGGTGACATTGCCTGATGCCTGAAGAGAAGAGGATGAGGAAGGGGGAAGAACACTACTTTAGGACCAGTACTAAGCTGGAGTATCACACCTTTGCGGGCAACAGAGCTCACTCTTCTCGCTAAGGTCCATGCTATCACTTACCTGTTTGTGTGCTACAATTTGCAGTCTGTGCCCTTACAAGAGATGTGCTGATTTTTCTTTGGGCATGAATCATTCCTGCCCAAAGGAAAATTTCTGCCACACCTGTCGCATTTGAAAGGTCTTGATCATGAGCTGGACACCAAAAGCAGGAACAGGCTAAAGAAAAACATGGATTCTGTGCCTAGAATCAATTAGGATTTGGGGCAGTTAGCATTTCTGGGTCTGCACTACGCAACATCCCTTGAAGTTTGGGATGTTGGTCCATTGAAAATAAATAAATAAATAAATACATAAATAGTGTTACCAGCTTCAATTCTGAGGGAAGCTACTGCCATAGTAATATACCTCTCGCTCGAGGTGGATCTGCAACTGGATCTGCACCTGGGCTCCCTTTGCTAGGCTGTGTAGTTTGGTTTCCAGCTTTCACAGATGCTAAAGAGACTGAATGAGCAGATCTTCTTAAATCTCTCTCTAAATTGAACACCCCCACATTGTGCTCCTGGTAACTTATGTTGAGCTTCCAGGTTGGGAATTCTCCCAGTATCCCCGACACTCGCTTGCAAACACTGCAAATAAATATATTTTTCTTCTTTGAAAAGACATTTAACTCCAACAATACAGAGTTGCAGCCATGAATGACTGGATCTCACTTTACAGAATATGCTTCCCAGTCAGAAATGAAATTGGCAGTGCAGCCCCTCCGCCCCCCAAAATTACTTGGCTAAAATAGTAGCCAGCTGAACAAGCGAAAAAGCAGAAGAGGATTAAACCAAATATGCAGCTCAAACAGAAAAGTAGTTGAACCCTTGAGTGTTTCAATACACAGCTGATTCAGCAAAACAGATACACATTCAAATGAAGGATGTCAGTGAATGAGAAAACCAGGCAGCTTAATCAATAAAGTGTACTGCCTGTCCTGGTACAGAAAAAGCAGCAGCTTAACAAGCCAAACAGAAAGATGAACTGGAAATAAAAAGAGTCATAGTGAGGAAAAACAGTGAAATCAAAATATGTGAGTTTGAACAGTTTCACCCTGTAAAACCCCATTGGAAATGCTGAAAGGCAGCACTGTAAAAATGGCCAATGCACAATATTTCCATATTTTCTAACCAGAGCCACTGTTTCCCAAGGAAATGTCCTACAGCTTTTGCTGGGACTCTTAAGCCCCAGTTGGAGTCATCTCCAGGAAAGGTTAACTCATAACAGAGATGGGGCACTGTCACATACATTCTTGTGACTAATCCCTGCTCCTAGGGGAGCTCAGAAAACAAAAGGGGTTTTTTCCCCTTTTTTTGCTTTTTTTTTTTCTCACACAGTTTCTAGGAGGTGGGATATTAAATTCAAGATTTCAAGTTCATTATTTTTACCTAGATACAAGTTGTTTTATTAAAATACACAGATTTATTACTCTGTGTTAACTATACAGAAGTAGATTTGATTCACAAAAATATTTTTACTTCACTGAATGCTTTGAAAAATGGTATGCCAATACAGTGAAGCAGAGAAATCATTGAAGAGATTCACATTCTCATACTCACATCCTCTTCACATGGGATTCTGTACCCCTCAGCTGTCCCAGTCGCTCAGTGTTGTTCCTTGTGCTAGCCTGGATTTCAGAGACTTGGTAAGGAGAGGAGGGCTTGCTTGGGAGCTGCGGTGCTTGTCAGTGCCTGTGTCCTTGAGGTTTGAACACAGAGAGAAGCTGCTGTTCCATCACCTTCCTGCAACAGAGAAATCTGCTAGAGAAACCTCACAAGAGCAAACCTTCTTCACAGAAAAGTAAACAGGAAAGGCTGGGAGAGCAGCTGATTGAAGGACACACCAGTACACATTAAAATATTTGCGAGTTGCAAATATATTGTCCCACTGTGCTGCCAGCTCCAGCTCTGACTCACATGAAATGTCAATTGGCTCCAGATTGAATTTTGCGGTTAATAACCTCATCACTCACCTACCAAATCTGCTCAGAAGAGAGGAGACTGCAGTAATGCCAAATATACTGATTTCTGCTTCCTCCCTTTCTTCATTTCCACATTATATTGTGGAATTTATGATGTGCATAAAGTAGGCTACAATGCTGAGTATGGCCTGAAAACCTAGAGCGAACTAGTATTTAGATTTCATTTGCAATGTTAGAGAAGAGCCTTGATGAAGTTGATTAGACAAAGCGCAAGATTTTGTCATTTGCTTCCCAATCAGAACAACATTACCATGAATGAAAAGGCTGACATCATCCAGCAGACTGTAAGCAGATAGATCTTTCAAAGAAAAGGCAAAGTAAAGTTAATAACTTGAACATGTCAGACAAAAGAACTGCTTCCATAAGAAAAATGTTCACTCACATGAGTTAGTCTCATGACTGGTTAAATATAACACATAAATAATCCTATTTTTTAAGGGGATCTAAATTTCACAGCTTTGATAGTCTAGTTGATATTTTAACAGTACAGTGGTAAAACAAAGGGACTACTATAATTTAGTGGTATGTATTTATTTGACTTAAAATTTTAAAAGGCTGTGTTTTTCATAGTATTTATCTAACCACTCACTTATTTTTCCTGTGTCCCTGAATCTAAGGTGGGTGCTTACCTTCAGCAGGACAAGAATGTGATTTCAAAAGAGCTGATTAATATAAATATTGCACAGTACTACATATTGTCTCTTTTTTCATAAACTACATTGGAGAAACAGCTAATGTGTAATTTATGCACAAGAACATATCTGCATCCTTTCTGAATATGAGTTTACAAATCCTCCTCTGTTTTTAACCTTCAAACCATTAAAATCGTTAAAACCATTTTAACCACAAAACCATTAAAACTGTTCATTAAATATATTGCCTATACACCTTTTTCAACAGAGATTTGTCAGTGTGTAAATTATACATAAAGCCCATGGTGGGATAGATGTATAAAACTGCAGTTTAGCTAGGTAGACATTAACATTCAGCAAACTTTGTTTAATTAGTCACTATATCAGCCTTTATGCCTTTGTTGACTGACGTATTTAAAGTATTACTGACTCTTCTTAAAATGTCTTCCCTTCTTATTTGTTGTTTTGACAAATATTTGATGCCATAATCTGGTGCTTAAATATCCACTGTTGTAATTTAGCGCTCATAGCAATGCTGAGATGACAGAATTATTAAACTGGATACAAAGTTATCAAATTTTAAGACAGCAAAATACTCACCTGTGACATATAGCATATGGCAGAACCCCGAGAAAATCATCAGTGGAGTTAAGAATAAATAGAAGCTGTGTTCCCTAAAAACTATAATCTGACATATAAGCATGGATAATCTTGAAATGTATTTGACAGCCTGTGTTTTGAGTCAACAGATTATAAAATCAGAAGTATGTAGTACTGCGTTTTCAAATAACAAATTACAGCATCGATCTTAATGCTGAACTCAGTGTGTAAACAAGATGCTCTTTCTATATATTATGTAAAGAGTTTGTTAAAATACTACAGCTGATTATGCTTCAAATAGTTACAGTCACATGTATCTATGCAATTTTTATTTTTTTGGTGCCCATGTCACAGTTAAGCAATTTTGATGTGCAGTGCTTAAAACAGCAGTGTTTATTAAATGTTTTACTGAAGTAGCACAGAACCAGTCACTCTGCCTGTACAAATAAGTCATCAGGAGCTGCATCGTATTTCCCAGCCCATGGTGCGTGCACCTTAGTTATCCACTCCAGTGATCTCCAGGGGTTAGAAAGGCTCTTTAAGGCAACAGGCAAACAATTAGGCATCTAAACCTATTTCATCCCCCTTATCTTGTGTTCAGGTCAGGGATGGGGTCCAAATACAGCACATAGAAAACATCAGCATCATCAATGTTTGGGTAAGACCATTATTATCATCTAACTTGCCTCAAGAAGAAGAGGAGCTGCTTCAGACACTTTTAAGAAGGCAAGATTTACAGTTTCCTTATCCGACATTTAATTTTACCATTAAATTTCAAGACTCATCATAGCAGTACATGTTATCTAAGAGTTACATAGTTTTATACACAGAATCAAAGCAAAGAAGTATTTGGGAGATTTTAAAATAAATCTGATTATATAGTTTCTTGGCAAGAAGAATCATGAACAAAACTTTGGAGCAACTGCTTGTTCCAGCTGAGCCTCCCAGTGCAAGAGCCTCTTCCCTGCTCTGCCTCCACTGTGTGCTGGCTCTGAGCAGACCCCGACACACAGCAAACCCTGTTGGCCAACAGCTGATGGATGTCTTCAGGTGATGAACACAGCAGATCTGTTCTGGTACCTTGATTCTGTGCTTTAGATTCAGTCTGGTCACATCTCTCCTGCCTTGCAGTGAATGATGCAAGATTGTACAGACTCACAACATACCGTTCCTAACTCAAGAAGAGGGAAGACATTTCACTGTTGTTTAATCCAGAACCAACTAAACCCCTGCCAATATCAATTAAAAATTTAATCAAAGCCTTTCTAGCATGAGAAGAAAATGTTTCTGCCTGCTGCCGTGCACTTGGCAAACAGATTAGAAATATAATCTACCTGAATTAGCCTTCCCATAGACAACTCTGTATCTCTCTACTTCTGGAAGACTGAAAGCAGAGGACCAAACTAAGTGTCCCTCAAACAGCAGTTTCCACAGCAACCAATGTAAGGCCATCACTGGCAGATGGCAGCAAGAAGCTAAATTACTGATGTTTAACCTCACGTTGAGGGGTGCCCAGCTTTCGGTAGAGGTGCTTGGTTTAAGGCAGAAAGGAAGAAGAGTGCTTTCCTCACAATGGTTTGTCTTTCAGCAGGGAACTTACACTAAAGCCTTTACCACTGTTCTGGGAGCACAAAAGCATGTTAAAATTAGTAGATATCACTGCTCCACCAATTTAAAACCACTTTTGACTGTCAGGGTGGTATAAAGGAATTTTAGTGTAAATAAGAGTGTGGTAGTAATCTGATCTCATATCTGTAGGGGGGTGATTCTCTTCTCATTTACATCAGTTTTATTTTAATATAACTCCATTAGTTTCAGTATTCATTTTTGCGTGAGTGACAGCAGAATTATGCCCAGCATAATCACACATGAAGTGTAAAAATGCAACTTGACTAATTTTTAAGCATTAGCCACAAATGCTAGAAGCTAAAGCAGAATCTCAATGAAATAGTCTCCCAGTCTGCTCTTATTCTTTTTTACTTGTCCATATCTTGGTTGGACATGCCTCAGAGTTACAGAAGGAAGTATGAGGAGGAAACCAAGGAAAAATAGTTAAGACAACGTGGCTTCTACTCAAATTTAAGGTTCAAATAAAACTAGATTTGAAGAGACGGCTTGGGAAATTGTGCAGTCTCTGTGGAGTTCTGCTTTATTCAAAATGAGAAGGAGTAACATGAACACAACCTAAGAGAGCCTTGGTGAGGCAAGAAGGTGGAGACAGTTGTTCAACCTTTCAAATGATGGAATACTCACAGGCAACGTTTCATCTGTCTCTGGTTGCTGTTGGTTGGGTTGAGTTCTGATAGCTCTGCACATGATGACAAAAGCACAGGAAAGGGCGAACTCCCCTCCAGGCTCTGTTAGCATCCATGACAGCAGGTGATAGAGCTAGCGCTTGGGAATTTAAGGAAGGAGATCACAAGCACATTTTTGTACTGCTCCTGGGAATAAGAGGGGGCCAAGAACCATGGTGTACCACCCAAAGTAGGGCTCTGACCTTCCTCCTCAGACCACAGCTTTGTAAGTGCCACTCAGTCCAAACTAGCACAGGCAGCAAATTCTCATGAGCTATTTATTGACTGTCTCCTTTACTTAAAGATTTAGGAAGCAGGTAAATCTGGATAAGGTTAACTTGTACGGTAGAAATAACTGTGCACTTCTGACTCAATGACACATTGTCTTCAATTAATTTTTTCTGTTTCTTTCTCCCTTCACCTTTTAAAGAAAAAGCAGAGTCCCTCCTGCAGACAATAAGTATTGTGGACCACAGAGCACAGATAGGGGCTTTACACTTTCAACAACCTGCTTTTCTCTCTTTTACTTGTGAAATAACTGCTTCACCACCATGGTAGTCCTGAGCTGGTACATGACTGAACTGTTGCTATCTGATGAGGTATCCAGCGGTCTTTATGTCTGACAATGATTGTTACTTTCAAAAGCCTGCCCTGATAAATAATAGATAAAAGAGATAAGCTATGGTGTGGTGTCAGTTCTGAGTGCCTGATATACTGGAGCAACAAACGTTACTTTTTCAAGGGTGTCAGAAAGAAGCAGGGAATACGAAACAGGACCAGAGGAAAGTGGCAAAAAGAAGAAAAGAAGAAGACAAGAAAGAGCCTGACCAAGCAGAAAGCATGGAATGGGAACTGTGGAAAGTATTAAATAACATTGGTACACACTGGTGTTCTGCAAAACAACAAATATTTCTGCAGTAAGTGCAGAATCCCAGTGACTCACCTAATAGGAATGATTTAATCTGTATCCCCTCCACCTGCTTCAACACTTCATTCCAGCTCCCATTTATATTCCTTTTGAGTGCAATCACTGGACATCCTTGAAGTGTTACAAATTACACAGTGCTTCTTAAATCAATCCACTACGATATTAGCATTTTCCTTGCCAAGGTGGTAACAAGCAGCACCTAGCTCTCTTGCTGAAATGTCCCTCATAACTGCCTTGTAGTGCTTATTAATACAGCTATTTGACAATCTGTCATAATCTTTTTATAACGAAAAACCAACTATTTCTCTAAAATCAGGGGTTTAATTAAACATTATTTTTCTGGATAAATAGGTGGGGGTTGAATGCAAAACATTCTGTTTTGTTTGTCATCACTTTCATTTTACATTCACTTTTCATGGAGTCATGGAATTGTCAGAGTTGGAAAGGACCTCTAGAGATCATCTAGTCCAACTCCCCTCCTAAAGCAGGAACGCCTAGAGCATATCACTCAGGACTGCATCCAGGTGGGTCTTGAAGATCTCCAGAGAAGGGGACTCCACGACCTCCACTCCTACTTGAGGAGATGTATTGCTGGACCTGTTGGTCACAAATGCAAGCGAAATCATCAGGGATGTCAAAGTTGAAGGCAGCCTGGGGCAGCCCAGGGGCAGTGATCATGCCCTAGTGCAGTTCACTGTCTTAAGAAGACTGAAGCCCATGAAAAGCACAGTTAGGACTGTAAATTTTAAGAAAGCAAACTTCCAGCTCTTCAAGGAGT